>QRDG01000519.1:1256541-1539522 GCA_012064385.1 Puccinellia tenuiflora
GGGTGCCGCACCCGTGGGCTTGGAGCCCTAGCCGCCACCCCCCTCTACCTAGCCGCACCTCCCCATGGCGCCACCTCTCCCGCAGGGCTGCCGCCATCTCCTTCACCATAGTTGCTGCACCACCCCTAGCCGTAGGGCTGCTGCACCATGCCCTCCTCTCCCTCTCCTCTTGCTTGGCTTGGCGAAGCCTGCTCGTGGGACTACACCATCAACGCCACACAAACCGTCGTGGTGCCGAGATCCATCTAGCCACGTCCTCCTCGCTTGCGGGATCAAGGAGAGGACGTCTACATCGAGCCGTACGTGTGGATACCGCGGAGATGCTACCCTTGTGGCACTTCATTGGATTGGATCTTCGAGGAAATACATCTCCTCGACTAATGAGTCTAGTTGCGGGGATCGACTAGCCAACCCCTGTATCGACAAAACGCTTTGAACGTTCTTCGAGGGTAAGAGATTGGATCTCATCTTCGCTACCTTCATCTAATAGATTTAGATCCTTGGGGTTTATTCCGCTTGTTGCGTAGGAAATTTTTTTATTTTCTATCTGCGACCCCTTCAAAAATTACCCATAGAAAGGCCGCAACACCTATCCGAATACGGGCTTTTGTTCTTTTATCAATCCCATTTAACCAGTTGCCAAACATATTGTTGATATTTGCAGGAGGGAGATACATTAAACGTAATATTAACCTCCAGATATGACGGGAAACGGACAAGATATAACAAATGTTCTACAGCACAAACAGATTTCCTACATCCAGTCCAACGTCGTTTGGCTAAATTATCTTTGTTAATAAAACTTTCCTATGTCATAACCAAATAAAGATTTTTAATTTTCAATGGGATTTTGAGTCTCCACAAGTATTTCCGCAAAAATCTTGTGTGCCCATTCAAAAAAATCAACATATAAAGATTTAATCGTAAAAGTAACGTGGTGTTCAATTTCCATTTAAAATTATCCGAGTCATCCGATAGAGATATTTGCATTAATCTCTCGATCAAATGCAACATGTCGTCCACTTATCTCCAAGAAGTCGTCTTGTAAATTCAATATTTAGAGGTGCATTTGCCAACACGTTGGCTACTAAAACGTGCTTATGTCGTACTATGTTGTATAGTGTAGGGTACCCTTCGGCAATCAAGTTTTTCTCCCAACCACACACCTTCTCAAAATCCAAGTTGAGAACCATTACCAATATGAAAATGCCCTCGTGCAAAAAAATCTTGCTTAACCGCCATAAGTCCCTTCCAGAAGGGCCTGCGACAAGATTTAGTGCCTAAATACGTATTACAAAGCAGCTCTTGTCATACCCCTTCTTCATGTAATAACTTGAAAAGCCATTTGTCCTAGTATTCATTATGTTACTATAATGACGTTGCTATGAAATTCTATGCTTAATGCTTGCTTGTCACTATGGCGCGAGTGCCATGATTTCAGAGTTGAAACATTTACATTTTCATGAATATATTTGTGTTTTGGATCATACATGCATGTTATATGCACCTGTTATTGTTTTGAACCAGGGACCCCAAGGTGGCATGGTTGGCGCATCAAAAGGGATGGCTGTAATTTGAGAATTACATGTATTCATTAAGTGTTAATGTTGTGTCGGCTGCTTTGCAAAATGACCACCTTAATTTTCCTAAGTTTCTTAAGTGGCCCCGTTGAAACGGAGGGTAAGATAAAAAGTATGTGCAAGTTCTTATTGCAAGCATGTACAACTATATATAAAATACATGCTTACATATGATTGAAACTGAAGCTTTATTATATATGCTTTTGTGTTATGACTATTACATATTTGATCTTATCCATAAAACACTCAATAGCTACCTCCATACCTTTGTGTGCACTGCTGCTCCGTCTTTAAATTAGTATTTTCTTACTGTTCTTTGCTACTAATGTATCATGTCAAGCACTGATGTTATAATACTTTTGCTACTAATATATTCATTGACAGCATTTATCCAGGTGAGGTTGAATTAACAACTCAACTATTAAGCCTTATACATATTCTTTTTAGCCCCTTTTGTATCGAAAACATTTTTTCTCGAAAACTGTTGCGTTGTGTCATCAAGACTATTTTTGGCGTCGTTGCCAGGAAGTATACCTCTATTATAAGTTCACCTCAACGTATCTGTTGTTGCAATTTTATTATCATTGCAGGGAAAACTCAAGATCCCAAGCCTGCTATTGTGCCTTCCAAGATAAGGGGAGGTACATATTTTTTACTAGAACTACTCTTGATTCACCTACTGTTTTGAATAAGTTTATTTCACCACTGCATCCGATATGTCACAATCTTTTGGTTCCACTACTGTTTCTGATGAATTTGATGATGCTTGTACTATGCTTAGTGATACTCCTTTACTTGAAGAATTTTTAGAAGCTCAAACTGCTAAAGGTAAAGAAATTGAAAGCTGAAATTTATTATTAATCACTTGCTACTCTGACTCCGATTGGTCTTGCTCCATATGTTCGAAATTTTGTTGCTAGTCTTCCTATTACTTTTGTTGAATTTGATGAAGAGTTTGACAATTTATGGATTGTGATGTCTCTATAGGTCATGAGAAACATATTGAATGGATTAAGAACCATGACATGAAAGATATGTTTGTTCTTGTATCTGAATTACTAATTCTCCTATATACATTAAAGATGATGATTATGAATTTTATGTTGATCTTTCCCTTTTAAAATGGTAGAATATGATCCTTACCATGACTATGAAACTAAAAATGCTATTGAACACTTGAGCAAACTTGCTACTTTAGGGCAATTATTTTTTCATAAAGAAAAAAATCCAACACTATTATATACTCAAAGTTTTTTCGTGATTTAGCTCATACTTTCGGTGAAAAATATTTTCCTGCTCATATGTAACAAAGTTTCTTGCAAGATATCTATAATTATAACCAACTTGAGGGAGCCTCAAGCTTGTGAGATATTTTATACACTTCTTAGAACTTATCCTATACATGCTATGAAAAAGAAATGAATTGCTTGATATATTTTACAATGGACTAGCCGCTGGATCTAGGATATACCTAGATGGTTGTATGGTTGTATTTTTCAGGAATGATTGTGGAACAAGCTGAGAAATTATTGGCAAATATGTTGAAAAATCATGATGTTGGACTATTACTGAGGCCTCCACCTACACCAATAAACAAGAAGGGGGTATTGGTTTACTTAATCTACAAGATATGCAAGAAGCAAGGAAGTCCATTGAAGAAAAAGGTATCAACCTGAAGATGTCAATAAATTACGTCCTACTGAAAAATTATGTGAGCCTACCACTCACCATCCTATGGTAGAGGTACATTTCCCTTACTAGATTTTATGAAAGTGGCATTCCTTATGTTAAACCTCTTGATCAATGCTTAGAGCACACTATGATCAATGCATCTCCTCGCTTAGAAGTAGTGTAATATTCGTGGTATTGATAAGATCCATCCTGCGACCCCTGGGTCATGCAGCTGCCGGAACGCAGCAACAACGTCCTGCTTAACTATGCCAGAATTTCTTGATTTTTTTTCCAATGAATCCATCTGATCCGGGTGCCTTGTCTCCCGACGGATATATGTTCTAGTACTACTAGCATTTACAATCTTACATGGTTACTGGTTAGATCCGAGCTCAGCCGTACAGCCAACACTAAAACGTTCGGCGTCTAAATCTAGGCATACATTTAGCCTTAAACGCTCTCGAAAGTGAACTATAACTGGCAATGGCCGCTATCTGGATTTGAGGGAGTGCTTTACAGGCTTGAGAGGCGATAATATCTGCCATGCGTTTTGGAACGTGTTGCACTGCGCAGCGCGTTCCATATCGTCAGTGGAACTTTCAGTATACTCTTCTTCTTGGCTGCTGTCGGCGGCGGCATCGTCTCGGTCTGCAGCCCCTTCGCTCCGTGCATCGCCCCCGCGTGGACCTGAGCAGCACGAAGAGGCGCGAACCACGGGAGCTCGAGCGCGGCGGCCGCCGTCAGCCGCTTGTCGGGGTTGCAGGTGAGAAGCCCTTCCAGGACATCGAACCCGTCCTGGGACAGCGCCTCGTCGGGGAACAGCTCGCCCAGCCGCTGTGCCGCTGCTGCCCGAGCAGAAGCCGCGGCAGCCTGCTGCTGGCGAGCGGCAGGGACCGGAAGCCCGGCCACGTGGCGTCGTCCGGCATCCCGAGCACGCCGAAGATGGCCAGGAGCTCGCCTATCTCACTGTCATCGTCCTCGCCGTCGAACAGCTTCTTGGCATTGAGCATCTCGGCCATGACGCATCCGAGCGACCACGTGTCGACGCGCGCGTCGTAGTCGGGCTTCCCAGGAGCACCTCGGGCGCCTTGTAGGAGGGCGTGCCGGCGGGGTCGTACGGCTCGTTGTCGGGCGCCAGGGACATGGCCAGCCCGAGGTCGCAGAACTTGAGCGTCCTCCCGTCCTCCCCGACTAGGACGTTGGACGGCTTGATGTCCCGGTGGACGATGCCGCGGTCGTGCATCGTCTTAGCCCCGGTGAGGAGCTGCCACATGAAGCCGCGCACGGTGGCCTCCGGGAGTTTGTGCGCGTGGCGCTCTGACCTATCTCGGATGAATGCGCGGAGGCTCGGGCCGGCGTACTCCATGGCGAGGCGGAAGGCGCGGGTGTCCGGGTGGCGCACGAGGCCGTGGAAGCCGACGACGTGAGGGTTGCCGCGGCCTGCGTTGATGAGGAAGTGGGCCTCCCGTACGAGCTCGCCGGGGTCGTGGGCGGCGGCCGGGCGGAGGGACTTGATGGCGACGGTCTTGCCGGTGGCGCGGTGGCGCCCCTTGACGACGACGCCGAAGCCGCCCTTGCCGAGGCTGCAGGTCGGCGCCTCGTCCTCATACTCCGCGGTGCTGCCGATGCGCATGCTGGTTTCCGATGAATGGTGATCCTCTGTCGCGTGGACGTCTTCGGGTTGGAGGACGGTGGCAGCTCGCGTGCAGCGATCGGCGATCGGCTCGACTGCTGGGGAGACGAGAGAGAGATGGAGATGGGAACGAAAGCGAAAGCGAAAGCGCGAGGTGGACGGTACAAGTAAGACGAGGAGGTACAAGTTCGGCTCGGAGACGGATTGAAAGCGTATAGGTACGTGCGTGCTGCTGCCGCGTGAAAATAATTACAACGCGGTGTGTGAATCCATCGTGTTTTTTCCGGGTTGGAACTTGGAAGTTCGTACGTATCGGAGTGGCTGTTCGTAGGACGTTTCATTCTCTTGTCGCGTTTTCTTTTCTTGGCGTATCGCGTTACTAATGAGAAGCAGAGTCCACCATATGGTAAGTCTCAAGTTTTTTTTTTTTTTTGAGACACAAGCTCCGATTTCAGACGACCATCGCCAGCGCACGGCATCCCCTGGCCCGACCCATGTGCGGAGCCGGCCTGGTAAAATTTTCGTGCCCCCTGTAAGATTCAGAGTCGAGAGGCTAGGGGGGGCGTTCAGTCTTTTCGGTTAGTTCGGTTCGGTCTTTCCGGTTTTTAACAATTTCGGTCTTCGGTCTATTCGGTCCGATCTTTGGTCATGACCAATAGACCAAAATATATGGTGCAAGAAGGGGAATCGGTGCCCGGGACTGGGAAAGTGGAAAACAATCGACTGATCTCTCATGCACGAGAGAATCTACAGTACGCTGGGCTGGGATACCCAGTTGTTGAGCCTAGAGACTAGATGGTATGCTTGGTTTAGTAGTTTGGCCCATAGACTAGATGTACACATAAGCTGGGCTGACACACAAATTCGGCTGCTTCCGTACGTAATTCACTTAAAATAAAATAAAATCGGTCTTTCGGTCTATTCGGGTTATGTATAAGTGATACCCGAATTTTTGATTTAATTTCGGTCTTTTCTAATTTGCTACCCAAATTTCTAACGGTCTTTTCGGTCTCGGTCATTTCGGTTTCGGTCTCGGTCTTTTCGGTTTCGGTTTTCGGTCTTCGGTTTTTATGCCCACCCCTACGAGAGGGAGGGAGACGCAGGCGCTTCCGCGCTTGATAGGAGGCGGCGGCAACAGAGAGGAGACGCTCCATGGGAAACGATCTCGATACCTCTCTGGGTATGGATCGATAGCATTATAGATTAGACAAAATACAAAGGTACAGACAATTAGGTTAGGACTCTACCTATGTACAATACATAACCGGTACATATTCTATCAGCCTCCTCAATCTCAACTGTGGAGAACATGTTGAGATTGTGCTTACACTCCTCAAACAATGGAAGTGGTAGTGGTTTGGTAAAAATATCAGCTAACTGATCTTTTGATATCACAAACCGAACTTGGAGTAACTTCTGAGCAACTCGCTCACGAACAAAATGATAGTCAACCTCAATATGCTTCGTCCTGGCATGAAACACAGGATTCAATGAAAGATATGTAGCTCCAATATTATCGCACCATAAAACAAATGGAGATGTGTGCTGAATGCCAAGTTCCTTCAGCAAAGCTTCAACCCAGATAAGTTCAGCAGTTGCATTAGCAACAGCCTTGTACTCAGACTCTGTACTTGACCGGGACACAGTAGCTTGTTTGCGCGCACTCCAGGCGATCAAATTACCTCCAAAGAAGAGAGCATAGCCCCCCGTTGATCGCCTGTCTTCCACATCACCCGCCCAATCAGCATCAGAATAAACTGCGAGCGTACTAGAGGAAGTAGGCCGAAGAAATAACCCATGAGTGCGTGTATGCTGGACGAACCGAAGAATTCTCTTGACAGCAGCCCAATGAACCTCAGTAGGAGCATGAAGAAATTGACAAACCCGATTCACCGCAAAACAAATATCAGGACGAGTAAGAGTAAGTTACTGCAGTCCCCAACAATGCTACGATAAGTAGTAGCCTCAGCATCACCAAGAAGAGGACCATCTGAACCGAATAATCTGCTAGTGGAGGACATAGGAATATGAGCAGGCGCACACTTCAGCATACCAGCATGGCGAAGAAGATCGACGGCATACTTGTTTGATTAATGGAGAGTCCATGTGACTGACGAACTACCTCAAGTCCAAGGAAATAATGAAGAGGCCCCAAATCCTTGACTGCAAACTCCTGGCGAAGACCACTGATGAGATGATCAATATCCTGAGAGGAAGAGCTCAACACAACAATATCATCAACATATATCAGGAGGTAGACAGTAACATCTGGTCGTTGAAGAATAAAAAGTGACGTATCAGCTGAGGAAGCCAGGAAACCATGCTGGCGAAGAACAGAAGCAAGTCGAGCATGCCACGCTCGAGGTGCCTGTTTGAGCCCATATAATGCTTTGACCAGATGACACAGATGAGATGAAAGGACACGGATGGTCGCCTAGGGGGGGTGAATAGGCGATTTAAAATTATTACGGTTAAGGCTTGAATAAATGCGGAATAAAACTAACGTTTAATTTATCAAGCCAAAACCTAAACTAGCTAGGTTCACCTATGTGCACCAACAACTTATGCTAAGCAATATGATCAACTAGGTGATAGCAAGATATGACTTTAAGCTTAATGTCTATCACAAAGTAAATAGCATAAGTAAGAAGCTCGGGATAGAAATACCGAGGCACTTGGAGACGATGATTTATCCCGAAGTTCACTTCCCAATGGAAGCTAGTCTCCGTTGGAGCGGCGCGGTGTTCACCAATGTGAAACACCGAGTAGCCTTGATATGGCACACCGTATCTCCGTTGTGTCTTACCACCAATGTGGCGAGGCACTTGTCACTATGTTGCCGTTGAGGTTGACAACTAGAACCTTTACAAGGGTGAAGCTCACTCCACAAGTTGGAGGGTCTTCACCAAATGCACCGAGCCACCAAGACTCGATGCCCAAGGCCGGGGCACACACCACAACTCAATTGTGGCTCCCGGCAATGTCTTCGTAGCTACCAAAGCTCCGAAGCAACAAGGTTGAGCCACACTCCACAATTGGAGGCTCCCAACAAATCCCGAGCCACCAAGACTCCGAGAAATCAACAAACCGTCTAGGGTACCAACGTGCCCTAGAGGAACAAGCTCTAGGGCACCAAAGTACCCAAGAGTAACAAGCTTCTCAACTTCACTTTCCACGAATCACCGTGGAGAACTCAAACCGATGCAACTAATGCAATGGCAAGAACACACTAAGTGATCAAGTTCTTCCAACCCGAATCCAACCAAAGCAACTAATGCTTGGGAGGGATTAGAGAGGAAGAACAAAGGAAACACAAGAAACTCCAAAGATCTAGATCCAAAGTGTTCCCTCACTTAGAGGAGAAATCAATTGGTGGAAACACGGATCTAATCTCTCTCTTTTCTCTCAAAAGTAGCACGAACTATGGAGAGATTGAGAGAAAGCCAAGCTCAAGAGGTCAACAATGGAGGGGAAAATAGCTCAAGAGTTGGCAAAAGGTTAGTTTATTTTGGGGAAGAAGCCCCTTAAATAGGGGCTCCAAAATGGAGCCGTTGGGAAGAAAAGAAAAGGAGGCAGAACAGCCAGCCATGGCGGCCGGCCTGGCAGCCGGCCCAGGCCGGCAGGAGCCGGGGCCACCCGAGTGGGCCGGCCTGGGAGCCGGCCCAGGCCGGCAGGGCCGGGGCGGCAGGCCGGGAGCCACCCGGGTGGGCCGGCCTGGGAGCCGGCCCAGGCCGGCGGGAGGCCGGAGGCCCACCCGAGGGGCCGGCCGGGAACCGGCCCAGGCCGGCGTGTGGCCGGGGGGGCCGAACGGGCCGGCCTGGGAGCCGGCCCAGGCCGGCGGTGAGGCCGGCTGCCCCCTTTTTTTCTTTTCTTTTAATATTCTGTTTAAAAACGACCGATACCGAAAACGCAATATCTTCCACATACGAACTCCGTTTTCGGTAATCTTGGACTCGTTGGAATCGTCACAACGAGCACTACAAGAATATACAGAAACATCATTGTTCAACAAGATATGGTAAACCAAATGATGAGAGGTAAAACCTTTCTATTAAAACCGGAAAACCATATCTTTTGCAAATGAAGTCCGAATGACATGAAACCACTTTTGTTGGAAAGAGGACGACAAATGCTACCCAATAACATGTGAGAATATTGAAACCAAGCAAGGGAGATTTTGCTAATAAATGGAAGAGTGAAACCTTCCGCATAGATGGACCGGCAAAATCTCCGACACCGAAAACTCAATAGGAACACATATGAAACCGTTTTCGGTGACCTTGGGCTTGTCATGACAAGCACGACAAGCACCAATACCACACCACGATAAGAGCCAAATAGGAACCAATAAAGATGATGCCAAGGATGCAAAGGTTTGAGCTCTCTACGACCGATACGCTAAAGCTCACTTGAGAGCCCCTCTTGATAGTACGGTTACCTATCCTAAAACCCGGTCTCCCAACTACACCGCGAGACCGGTAAAATAGAAACCCTATCAAGATCATACCTTTGCCTTGCGCATTCCACTTGAGCTAGATGATGACGATCTTGATCTACTCTCAAGTGGATCACCTTTCTTGATTTGCTCCGCTTGGTGAAGACTCGCATATTGCTCCCCCATACACCAAGATGGGAGAGCACTCTTCGACATATCTTCACATGGCCTTTATCTTGATGACGATCACCACGTGACGCCATCCTCCATGGCAACACAGGATCTTCTCTTGATTCATGCTCATGAGAACACACTTGCCTTGATCAACAATATCTTCTTCTTTTAGCCTTGACTCCAACATATGGAGTCCAAGCATTCCTTATGGACCAACACTGCAATATAACTCAAAGCACACATTAGTCCATAGAGATTGTCATTAATTACCAAAACAACACATGGGGGCAACCATGCTCTTTCAATCTCCCCCATTTTGGTAATTGATGACAATCCCTTTTGAGAGGGTTTATATAATGAATTAAGCAACCTTGCAAGACAAGGATGCATGAGCATGAGAGGCAAATGCTTAAGAACCAAACGAAAGCATAAGACCAAATTCCCTTAAACCCTCTAAAACTTCTCCCCCATTGGCATCGATTGCCGAAATGGGAAAAAATTTAGAAGGCCAATATATATGAGTTCCTCCAAAGGTATGCATTTCTCAATGTGAGTGGAATCAAATGCACATATCCATTGACGAATAATAGAGGAAATCAAACTATATTGAGGATCCAAAGATTGCAAAAGGATGAAATCATTCTAAACATCTCCACCAAGGAGAAAGCAATAGAAGATCCAACCGAGAGTTCTAAATAAAATAGAGAAGCTCCCCAATGTTCGCACTATTGAGGAGTGCACAAATATGGAATCCTCACTCCCCCAAAATCATCTAGAACACTCACCAAGTGCAAGGATGTAAAAAAAATTAAAGCAAAACAAAGCACTTGCACCAAGATGTGGTTGAGCCATAAGGAGATACCAATTAAAGAAATATCAAAGGCCCAACCAAGAGTATGTGTGTGTGACAAGACAATTAATTTGATAAGACACATAGTCTTGACCAAATGGAGATAAGTTATATATCAAGTATTGACACACACAACTTACAAAGAAGATTTTTCAAAAAAATATGTTCACAAGCTCAAGATACTAATTGGAAACTAAACCAATTGAAAAACCAGAGCTAGTGAGAACATTTAGGCAACAAAATCAACATACTCACGTGATGAGCATGAGAGAAGAATCTTCAATAATGTGAGTGCCAAAGGTGCGAATAGAAATAAGACAAGCACTCACGAGACAAACTTGGAGCCACCAAAGAATTATAGATAAAAGACAAGGTGGCTTGAAGAAAGTAGGATACCATAAAAGGTGACCTCTCTCATATGTATAGGTTTCTAAGTAGACAATGATATTCATCGACAAAGAAACTTGCACATATAAAATGGTGAAAGTGGAACCATGGTAACCAAAAGGAAGTCATGAATATACAAAAGAGATTATTGCTTAAAAGCATAGCACATAGCTCAAATTTATCTCATTGTATATAAATGAACTTCAAAACATCAAATGCACCACACATATCACTAAGGGAACAAGAGATAGTGGAAATGCTTTGAGATAGGCAACAAGTATCACAAAGAAATAATACCAATTGAAGGAAGGTTTTTGCATTTCATCACAATATCACAAGATATACCAAGTGAAGAAAAGCCAAACCACAACAATTGTACATTTAAAGTTTTCATGCCAAGGGGGCAACCTACACAAGGTTGAATACAAGAAAAATATGCATGGGATAGATACTTGTTACCGAAATAGCATTGGTGATGATGAAGATGAGAATTTTTGTTTATCATCAAAGCTTGACTCCAATAATCACATGGTGAGACACCTTCCTTATAATGAGGCAAGCATCCAATGCATCTCCATTGTACCTAAAACAAAATTCAAGTACAACATGGTTCCCAAACTCATTGGGTTCCATAGTAGTTAGATACACTACAATACATAGGAAACACTCCACATAAATATGTGCATATAGATATGAAATTGAATTTCATGCACATCTTAGCCGATTTAGGATTTGGTGGAGTATCCCCTATATATTGGATCAAGAAAGACTAGCATGCCATAAAATAAATATACTAGTAAATATGCATGCATGGACTTACAAGAACCAAATGAGATACAATTTGGACAAAACACAAGTAAACCAAGAAGAGAGCACACCAAAGTGTGACACAAAAAGGTTGTCCAAATTATATCAAAATCCAAATCAACACATGATTGAGAAAAAATCAAATCAACATATGATTGATTCCAAAACACATCAACACATGAAGTGTGATATCAATAGGAATCAAATCAAACAACACATGAGAGATAAGACACCAATTGAAAAATAAGATACCAACTAGGAGACAAGATACCAAGAAGAGGATAATACTTGACCGAATCAAGTAAAGTAAAATAAAGTAATAAGGTATCAAATTTCACAATAAATATCAATTGAAACAAATATCTATGGAGGAGATATTAAATTCCAATTAATACCAATTGAAGGTACCTAGGCAAGGCCAATGAGCATATAAGATGAAAGAAAGAGACATGCTCAAAGGGTTTTCTCATTCTATAGGATAAACATAAAACAAGAAATGAAAGCAAGACTCCCAAGAGAGCAGAAGGTTACACTAAATAAACCAAACACCCTCTACACTTTTCATGATGGCACAAAGCATCAAGAGAAAAGATTTGTCTTCCATAAACACATATGATAGAAATCAAATGCCAATTGAAAGGATCAAATATTGATAGATAGGATAGTGTTCTAAATAAAAGGAATGCTCCCCCAAGATTCATGCATTATTTTTGATATTTGCATTTGAATACAAAATGCAGCACAAGGGATCATTACTCTTCATATTTTATTTACAACACTAAACACTACCAATTTGAAATTAGGATCCTGCAAGAGGCAAGGAAGGCAAGGGAGTCAAAATAATATTTTGGCAAGAGATGGGCAAAAAAAACAATGCCAATGTAAGGATAATCAAAAATATTCTATCACAAACATAAATATGGATTGTCCAAGGACAATGACCATTTGGAATTATTTTCCCGTGATAGAGGTATCCAAGAATATCCTCACAAGATAAAAACATATGGCAAGGGATAAGAAATAAAACACCATATTTTAATAAGGTTTGTTGGGTAGTTCCAACTATTCAAACCAACCGGCAATGCCATGGTTAGAATAATATGGAACAAATGGTTTCTCAACTAATGTATGGAATGCATATTAGAGAAAAACCACACCAAGCAAACTCACACAAACAAGAGCCAAAAGATAGCTAAAAAGCAAATTTGAACTTGTTCGAGCTAATATGCCACATAGGAATAAGATAATTTACAATATCAAATCTAAGTGGCAAACCTCAAATGTTTCACATTTTGTAGGATTGTAATATGCACATAGCTTATTACTCCCCCACAATGTGATAATTCATTTCTTCTTAACAAGAGGCAATAAAATCAAATAGAGATAATTATAGACATTATAGAATTTTAATTTCTCATGAGCAGGACACACCACATAGTTACTAGATAATCTTGATATATCAATACTAGGTGGTGTTACTCATATACACACATTTTTAGGTTAGTGAAGTGCACAAATCATCATCACTCCCCCAAAATGGGATAGTCCATTAATTTCTCAAAAGAGCCCATTGAAATCAACACAAGATCCAATAAGGACTCAACACAAAGTTTACACATATATGGAGCGCACATTAAACATACACAAACTTGATTGCTTAAGGTAAGTAATAAGCACAACATATACAAGCACATGCTAGGAACAAAACTAACACATGCTAGGGAGCAAGCAACTTTCAATGTATATATAATTTAAATATAATTTACCGCAAGAAGGAGCATTGGATATGAGGTAGATATGTGATAATCCAATTGACTTGGCTAAATGAGATATAACCATGAAGATCCCTTAATTCTTCAAATGATAGCCAAGTCTCCAATATCCTCCATCACAACCTATTGATCACGTTTGAGCTTGTTGGTCCCCAACCAAGTTGGGTCCTAAGAGGTTAGTCACAATAGGCTTGGCAACCCAAATGGTTCTTTTCTTGACACCACTTTGAGTTCCCACATATTTGGCAAACACATTGCCAACCCTATCCTTCCTAAGAGAATAAACATCATCAATAATTATGGGGTTGGATAGAGTACCGTTTGTGCATGAAGAAGCCAAGTGGCCCTTCTCACGGCATAAGTAGCAATATCGACTCTTTTCTTTCTTCTTAATAGGCTCCTCAACTTGAGGAGCAATGATTTGAGTCTTCTTAGGAGGTGGCCTTTGTTCAACCCGAGGTTGAGCATGTGATTGAACAATAGGCCGCTTCCCTATTTGCTTCTCACTAAGAGGCTTCTTCTTCATTGGGAAATCCCTAACATGATGCCCTTCAATTTTGCACTTGAAGCAAACAATCTTGGCCGAGTGATTGACTTGTTCTTGGCCCTTCTTATTGCTACTCTTGGACTTGTTCTTGAGATTGGAGTTGAATCCAAGTCCACTCTTGTCATTGGGGGATTTTTGCACACTCAACATGTTGTCAAATGTGGCCTTCCCTTTATGACTCTTCTCCACATCTTTCTTCAAAGAAATGGCTTGTGCCTTGTGCTCTTTAGTCTTCCCTACAAGGTTAGTAGCTACACGAGTACTAGTGGAAGTTGAGGCTTCATTGTTAGAGCAACTAGCACAAAATGTAATTCAACATATGATTTAGCATTAGTGTGAGATGAGGAATTACAAGGACTAGCACATGCCATTTTAGCATTTTTAGTAGAAGTTGCGCCATTGTCCACATGAGGCTCACTAGATATTACCTTGGTAGCGATAGCCTCATGAGCTAACTTTAGCTTATCATGAGATACTAGAAGATCTTCATGAGAGCTCAAGAGCTTCTCATGGATTTCTTCTAATATCTCATAATTGCTAGTTAGCAATTTAAGTTGAGCCCTTAGCTCAACATTTTCCTTAAAATGGATGCTTCACAAGAAATAGAGTTAGTAGCACAAGCATCAACATTAATAGCAATGGGAGAACAAGTAGGAAGCTCTTTTAGTAATTGAGCTTGGAGTTGATCATGAGACTCAGTGAGATGTGCAAGAGAATCTTCCAAGGACTTGACATCCTTTTCAAATTTCACATTAGCCTCAAGGAGTCTAACAATTTCAACAACAAGCTCATCATTTTTTATTTTAAAATCATTAGCCACCTTGAGAGCTCTATCATGGGTTTCATTTGCTTTAGATAACTCTAGAGTAAATGTCTCCTCAAGAGATTTCTTGGTGGTTTGTTCTTCTTCAAGAGCTTCCTCAAGATCCGCAATCGTGTTTGCATAATCACGTTCGCGGCTAAGACTTCCATTTTCACGAGCTTCCAAATTTTCAATAGTAAGCCCTCGCTCAACAAGGGTGCTCATGATTTCATGTAGGTTCTCACAAGCATTTTATTCTTTGAAAGAGCATTAAGAACCATTAGACCTTTCTTATTAAAGTAAGCATCATCTTCTTCATTATCATCATTATTGTCATGATCATCACTACTTGACGATTTAGAAGATATGCAAGGACTATCAACACAAGCATGTGAAACATTTATAGTTCTAGATGTGTTTAAGTCCAAAGATAAATCATTGCAATAAGATAGAGATGAAATATCATCTAAAGGAAGCTCACTATCATCATTGCGAAATTTATCCCTACTCACCATTGCATTGTTTTGTGGCTTGCCACATGTAGGTGAGGTAGAAGAAGTTGAGAACTCATTACGCCCGGAGATGGAGGGAGAACAATCATTCTCACTATCAATGGACACACCATAATTGTCTTGAAGCTTGGTCCATAGCTCATGAGCACTCCGATAAGGAGAGATCGACAAGGCAACTGCATTTCTTAAAGACATGAAAACAACTTTAGAAGCTTGAGCATCTAGATAAGAATTTTCCTCATCCTCCAAAGATAATCTTTTCGGATCCTTTGGAGGAGGAAAACCCATATCTAAGATTTGCTCTATAGATGGATCAATGTCCCTAAAATAATTTAGCATGCGATTTCTCCAATCATTATAATTAGTGCCATCGAATATTAAAGAGGCATTGTGCACTAAACCACTAGATGACATCTTTACTCTCTAGGCCGTGAAGCCCTATAAAGAGAGAACCCGCTCTGATACCAATTGAAAGGACACGGATGTCGCCTAGAGGGGGGGGTGAATAGGCGATTTAAAATTATTACGGTTAAGGCTTGAATAAATGCGGAATAAAACTAACGTTTAATTTATCAAGCCAAAACCTAAACTAGCTAGGTTCACCTATGTGCACCAACAACTTATGCAAAGCAATATAATCAACTAGGTGATAGCAAGGTATATGACTTTAAGCTCAATGTCTATCACAAAGTAAATAGCATAAGTAAGAAGCTCGGGTATAGAAATACCGAGGCACTTGGAGACGATGATTTATCCCGAAGTTCACTTCCCAATGGAAGCTAGTCTCCGTTGGAGCGGCGCGGTGTTTCACATTGGTGAAACACCGAGTAGCCTTGATATGGCACACCGTATCTCCGTTGTGTCTTACCACCAATGTGGCGAGGCACTTGTCACTATGTTGCCGTTGAGGTTGACAACTAGAACCTTTACAAGGGTGAAGCTCACTCCACAAGTTGGAGGGTCTTCACCAAATGCACCGAGCCACCAAGACTCGATGCCCAAGGCCGAGGCACACACCACAACTCAATTGGTGGCTCCCGGCAATGTCTTCGTAGCTACCAAAGCTCCGAATCTAACAAGGTTGAGCCACACTCCACAATTGGAGGCTCCCAACAAATCCCGTGAGCCACCAAGACTCCGAGAAATCAACAACCGTCTAGGGTACCAACGTGCCCTAGAGGAACAAGCTCTAGGGCACCAAAGTTTCACTTTCCACGAATCACCATGGAGAACTCAAACCGATGCAACTAATGCAATGGCAAGAACACACTAAGTGATCAAGTTCTTCCAACCCGAATCCAACCAAAGCAACTAATGCTTGGGAGGGATTAGAGAGGAAGAACAAAGGAGGAACACCAAGAAACTCCAAAGATCTAGATCCAAAGTGTTCTCCTCACTTAGAGGAGAAACAATTGGTGGAAACAAGGATCCAAATCTCCTCTCTCTTTTCTCTCAAAAAGTAGCAAGAAATATCGGAGAGATTGAGAAAGCCAAGCTTGTGAAGGTCAACAATGGAGGGAGAAAATAGCTCAAGAGGTTGGCAAAAGTTAGGGTTTATTTTGGGGAAGAAACCCCTTAAATAGGAGGCTCCAAAAGGAGCCGTTAGGAGAAAAGAAAAAGAAAAGGGGAGGCAGCACACAGCCCAGCCATCGGGCCGGCCGGCCTGGCAGCCGGCCCAGGCCGGCAGGAGAACCGGGGAGCAACCCGAGTGGGCCGGCCAGGGAACCGGCCCAGGCCGGCATTGAGGCCGGGGGCGGCAGGCAGGCAGAGATCACCCGGGTGGGCCGGCCTGGGAGCCGGCCCAGGCCGGCGCGGAGGCCGGAGGCCCACCCGAGGGGTCCGGCCGGGAAACCGGACCAGGCCGGCGTGTGGCCGGGGTGTCGCCCGAACGGGCCGGCCTGGGAGCCGGCCCAGGCCGGCGGTGAGGCCGGCTGCCCCCCTTTTTTCTTTTCTTTATAATATTCTGTTTTAAAAATGACCGATACCGAAAACGCAATATCTTCCACATACGAACTCCGTTTTCGGTAATCTTGGACTCGTTGGAATCGTCACAATGAGCACTACAATAATATACATAGAAACATCATTGTTCAACAAGATATGGTAAAACCAAATGATGAGAGGTAAAACCTTTCTATTAAAAACCGGAAAACCATATCTTTTGCAAATGAAGTCCGAATGACATGAAACCAACTTTGTTGGAAAGAGGACGACAAATGCTACCCAATAACATGTGAGAATATTGAAACCAAGCAAGGGAGATTTTGCTAATAATGGAAGAGTGAAATCTTCCGCATAGATGGACCGGCAAAAACTCCACCATCGAAAACTCAATAGGAGACACATATGAAAACCGTTTTCGGTGATCTTGGCCTTGTCGTGACAAGCACGACAAGCACCAATACCACACCACGATAAGAGCCAAATAGGAACCAATAAAGATGATGCCAAGGATGCAAAGGTTGAGCTCTCGACGACCGATACGCTAAAGCTCACTTGAGAGCCCCTCTTGATAGTATGGTTACCTATCTAACAAACCCGGTCTCTCAGCTACACCGCGAGACCGGTAAAATAGAAACCCTATCAAGATTATACCTTTGCCTTGCGCATTCCAGTTGAGCTAGATGATGACGATCTTGATCTACTCTCAAGTGGATCACCTTTCTTGATTGTGCTCCGCTTGGTGAAGACTCGCATATTGCTCCCCCATACACCAAGATGGGAGAGGCACTCTTCGACATATCTTCGCTTGGACTTTATCTTGATGATGATCACCACGTGACGCCATCCTCCATGGGCAACACAGGGTCTTCCTCTTGATTCATGCTCATGGAGAAACACCTTGGCCTTGATCAACAAATGATCTTCTTCTTTTAGCCTTGACTCCAGCATATGGAGTCCAAGCATTCCTTATGGACCAACACTGCACATATAACTCAAAGTACACATTAGTCCATAGAGATTGTCATTAATTACCAAAACAACACATGGGGGCAACCATGCTCTTTCAATGCATCTGGTGAAGTTTCTGACCTATAGCTGCTTTGTCTCTGGACTTGAGAATCGCATACAGATTCATCTTGTTTCTGACCTATAGCTGCTTTGTCTCCAGCAAGATAGATAAATGAGAGTTGGTTCTGGTCATGGTTTAGGTTGCAATTCATTTAGTTCTGCTTATGCTTGCATCAAAAGGGGAATTGAATATTATTTTACTAAAATGTTTCCTTTGTGGGGCATATTGTTGAGTATAGTTGATAACAGTGGCGATTTTTGTGAATGTTAATATACATGGTGCTCGTTTAGTTTCACATTCTGAGCTAATAGCCTGATACTAGTTCATGATACTTTTCTTTGACTGAGAGTTGTTCACAGTCAATGTCAAAAACTTTTAAGAGAAAGTGGAATATCAGGAACTGCAAAAGCCAAATGCAACAGTTGTTCATATCATCTCAGTTCTTGAGCTCATCTAGAACAAATGGCTCTCAACTGCGCTAGTTCATATTTATTATGTATCGTATTAAGCTTCTGGATAACATGTTGGTTCATGGATAACACTTACTCTAGCTAACATACTCACTCTATTACACTATATATGTCGTCATCCCCATGATACTTTCAAATTAACCCTGCATTCAGAAGATCAAGAATGCGGTTATTGTTTTATATCCACTCAATAACCATATTAGTATGCTTTGGTGTGGTTAAAAGGCTGCATTATGTTATTTAATACAGTTATGCACCGTCATGTCTCATTTTATCAATATGCTTGTATGTTTACTGTTTAGAAGATCTGTTCACATGGTGGTCTGAGGACAGATATAGTGAACTAGATAGGGAATTATTTTTTTGTTAGATTTTCCAAAGATAAACCTAGTAACACTAAAACCAAGAATGTCAGTTCCTAGAAAGATCTAATTTTGCATTTCCTGTTTTTTTAATGTTGGTGTCCTTCTATGCCATTGCATTAGTTTCTAGATGAAAGCATGTTCTGGACTCATCATAATTTGCGTACTATTTTGTAGACTAACTGAGTAACTCTTATTTGTACTTTACAGCAGCATCTTCTCCGATATCTCTTGACAATGGCGACGAGTCAGAAAGGGATGGCCAGGAATCAGCAAACCATGCTTTTAAATTCATTGTTGCTGAGATTGACCCAAAGGTTATTGAATCTGTCACAGTTGGAGGTATTGTAAACCATGACCAATGAAGCTAGTTGTATCAAACTATCAAGTTTGTATTAATTGTCTTGAATCTGTATTCATCTGTCTCTCGTGCTGCGATATCTGGACCATCGCAAACAGGTACGCTTCTGACAAGGTTTTCGAGGAAGGACTTCGGTACCAAGTGGTGGCTAATCCACTTCGAGGATCAATTTGTGGAAGATGGAGGTTCCTCGGATTGGACAGGTGAGGCTTATTGGTTATAACGATAGCTGTCACTCACATGGCGATGCATACTTCCACTGTTTTTGTTTAATCTCAGGGATTTGTGCCCCTCAACTCTTAAAAATTTTGTGACTAGTTTTGGCGTGATGTCCTCAATTTATAACTTAGTTATGCTAAACCTACATGCCTAAGCTGGTAAAACTTATACCTGGAAAGAAAAACTTTATTATGTGCTTGGTTAGCTGATTAGATGTATCCTAACGGACCTGTGCACACATGCAATGCATATGTTTTAAGATAGTGTTAATCCTTTATCTAAGCTGCTGATTTTTACTTGCTCAGGTCCAATACATACTTACAGTTAATTTCATATTTCCATCTACAAGATAATAAATTGATATTTGTGGGAGTGTTTTTGAAAACCAGCGCTAGTATTTACACTTAGAATCAAACCTGAAACTAAATGGATTTATTCAAGCTTCCCTAAATATGCAAAGAAGAACATTGCACAGATAAGATGAGCTGCTCCCAGAATGAACATGTCCACCTATTGTAAGGTACTAAGAGCATCTCCAGCCAGCCCCCCAGGAGCCCCCCCTAGAGCACTTTTTGGCCGCCGGCGGACGAAAATCGTCCCAGTCGCGCCCCCAGGACGTTGTTTTTCGCCGGATATGGGCAAAAGATTCCCCCGGCGTCCCCAAGTGGAACCCAGCGCGTTGGGTTCGGCCTGGGGGCGCCGGCGAGTTGTTTTGCATGCAATTGCCCCACTGCCACATAACGCACTCTCTCTCCTCTGTCTCTCATCTTCTCTCTCATCTCTCCTCTCTTTTCCTTTTCTTTCCCCAAATCCCCACCGCTGTGGCCTTCCTCGCCGTCGACCTCTGGCTCCTCCGCAGCGTGCCAGCCGCCGTGGTCGGGATGGGCGTCCGGGCGTCGAGGAGGAGGTGGCCGCGCTCAGGCGGCCGGGCGTCGAGGAGGAGGGGGTGGTCGCGCTCGAGCCGGGAGACACCGACGGCCATGCTCTCCGTCGCGGCGGCCTCTCGATGCAGCCAGCTCGCCCAGGCAGGTGCAGCGACGGCGGCGTGCTCGCCTCGCGCCGCCGTCCCTCGAGCTCGCGCCGCAGCCCCTCGAGCTCGCGCCCGCAACTCCGTCGGGCCTGCCCCCGCGCGCCGCCATCCTGTTCCCCCCGCGCGCCGCCAACTCCTGTCGCTCCTCTCCGTCGGGCGCGGCGCGGAGGCCGGCGCTCCGTCGACGCGGCGGCCAGGAGCTTCTCCGTCGACCTCCCTTCCCATCGCATCCAAGTCCGCCTCCGCCGGGCACGGAGGCCTCCTGCTGGGTCGACGCCGCCGCGGCAGAGGCCTCTTGCTGCTCCTCTCTCCAGAGCGGGTGCGAGGTCGGCGGCAGACGCGGCGTCTCCTCCCCCACAGCGTGCGCGAGGTCGGCGGCGGCCGCGGCGTCTCCTTTCTCCAGAGGCCAGAGCGCGAGCGAGGTCGGCGGCGGCCAAGGCCGCGGATCCCCTTCCTCCAAAGCGCGCGAGGTGCAACGGCTCCTCCCTCCAGAGTCTTGGGTGGGGGTGCGGCTGGGAAACGGCTGGGAAACGTCTTGACCCCAAGCAAAAAATCTCCGCCGGCGCCCCCCCAAGCGCGCCGGCAAATCGCCCTGGGGGCACCAACGGCTAGAGTTGCTCTAAGGTTACAGCTTATTAACCATGTGATCATGAGTTTGTTCTGTAACTATTCTCTCTATTTATTAATATAAAATTCCCTGTGGGCTTTCCTATGTAGGAGCTAAATCACTTAGCTGCCTTCTAATAAGGTTGTGCTTCACACACACACACACACCTCACTCTCACACAATCACCCCAGTAATATATGAAGCTCTATATGTCTTCTCCATATAGCACACAAGCTTAGCTTACAAGTGATAGGCATGTCCTTATATAGGACTTACACGGTCAGTTCCTGTAACATCTAGAAACTAGTACACAGAACTGTCCCTTTAAGCTATTCAACACTGACTTGAACACTTCTGCTAGAAATCCTACATACATTAGAAACTTCATGTACCTACCAAAAGCTTCAAACATAGATATGACAAGATTACTTCAATTTCCCCCTTAATCTTGTCATATCAACTAGATCTACTAAGCCAGATCACTTGGACCATGTGCTTCATTTTGTGACGGCCTCGCATCGTCTCACGCCTAGCAACGGCATCACACCTTGCTTGTCAGCCTCACACTGAACTGATGTCGGGGTCACTGATGTCGGGGTCACACCGACTTTCTATGTGACAGTGGCATCACACCACAGTTGTCGGCTTCACACTGACTCTTCCACTTGACGATGGCATCACACCATCATCATTGGCTTCACACCAACCTTTCCAGAGACAATGGCGTCTCACCATAGTGCTCAGCCTCACACCGACGCCCTCTACGATGATGGTATCACACCGCCGCCTGTCCATAATCTCCAATAGTATCACACCATTGGGCATACACTTTGAACACCCCTCTCACAGGAGTGCTGGCTCATCGTCATCACAAAGAACCTTAGCAAGGAATGCTTTGTTTTTCTTTTCTGGACACTCATAAGCATAATGTCCAAATTAGGACAGTTATAGCACTTCACCTTGGACTTATCCCGAGACCGCTCAAGGCCACGGCCTTGACCTACACCATGCCCTCGTCCTCACGACGAGCTCTCAGCCTCGTGTCTTGCCTTCCACTTTGCACGGGTCAGCAGCAAGTGCTCCTCATCAACATCACCTCTTCCACGTAGACGCTCCTCGTGCGCCTTTGGCCGCCCAATGACCTCTTCCATCGTCATGGTCTTGAGATCTCTGGAGAAACTTGTTGGGGACAGTGCAAAGGAGCTTCTTGATGACGTACGCCTCCTCAAACTCCTCACCAAGTGCTCGGATCTGGTTGACGATGGTCGTCAACCAGGAGGCGAAATTATCAACAGATTCTGACTCCTTCATGCGCAGCCCCTTGAACTCCGTCTTTGGAGTTTGTACCTTGGCGTCCTTCACACGCTCAACACCCATGTGCATAATCTTCAGGGCCTCCAAGGTCTCATTGGCTGTCTCCTTTACGTACACCAGGAAGAGCATGTCCTCAGGTATCCCTTGGTAGATGGCAGCCAAGGCCATTTGATCCTTACTCTCTTCCGGGGGCACCTTCGGATCTTTTGGCTCGACAGCATCCCAAAGCCGTTGGGCATGCATTTACACCTTCATCTTGATGGACCATGCCAAGTAGTTGCTCTTTGTGAGCATAGGGTATCGAATGGAAACAATCTCTCCATCCTTCTCCATATCTCACTCAAGCTAACTCAACGTGGCTCTGATACCAATTCTAGGAGCTAAATCACTTAGCTCCCTTCTAGTAAGGTTGTGCTTCACACACGCACACCTCACTCCCACACAATCACCCCAGGAATATATGAAGCTCTATATGTCTTCTCAATATAGCACACAAGCTTAGCTTACAAGTGATAGGCATGTCATTATATAGGACTTACAATGTCGGTTCCTGTAACATATAGAAACTTGTACACAGAACGGCCCCTTTAAGCTATTCAACACTGACTTGAACACTTCTACTAGAACTCCTACATACTCAAGAAACTTCATGCACCTAGCAAAAGCTTCATCCATAGATATGACAAGATTACTTCTGACATCCTAGTATCCTACCGCCGTTCCCTGTAAAAAATAAAATAAACTGAGTACAAATACTTGACTGGCAGCATTTTGCTAAGTGAAGAACTACTGGTTGCAAAACAGACTTTGTTATTGTCTGGTAAACATAAATTGCAGAGAATAATTACAGCGTGTCAAGATTCCAGATTGTGATATACTAGTAGCTTACTATTGCATTTAATTATGATTTTTTATATGAGACAACTTGAATTCGTGCAGGGAAAATTGATTAAGCATGTACTTTCAACATACTAGTGTACTTGGACCAAATCCTGTAATTTCTACAAATAAGCCACCAAATGTATAGTTGAAGGGAAAGTGCAGAATTTGTACATCAGTTGGATTGTTCAATGTTACTAAAGTATGTCATAATTTAAAACTAAAACATTCCATTATGCCATGCATAAGTAGGATGTAAAATAAAACACTTGCCAGTAATGCCATTTCTGTTAATCTTGATGGACTAGAAATGGTATCTTTGTGGCACAAACCACAAAGTTACCGTGGGATATAGATCCAAGGTACCTTGACATAGGAAAGTCAGCATTCTACCATGACCTTGTCATATATCCTACGAGTGACATATCTGTGTGCACTGTGCAGGACCCAGCTTCAGTGTCAGAAGTGCCATATATTCTATTTGTGCTCCAAGCTGAAGAATTCTGCGATCTTATTAGCAGTGGATCCTTCCTGGATCATGTTCTCGCAGTTCAAAGTAGCTATCCAACATTCACTATTTGCTACGTCATTAATAAATTGATGAACTACATAAATATGTGGTTGGTTTCTCAAAACTTGAATTAACATCTTTTACTGTTTTTGGTTGATCTTTTATTGTATGGTAACTGTTTATGAAGCCTCTTGGCTCATAATGCAACCGATCGTAATTAGCCGAGAACATTATTTATGGCTTTGGCATGGTAATGTTTCCTACTCATCATTCTCCGTTCGTTTGACCTGTTTATTATGTAGACCATAACCAACACAGTAACACACACACACACATGCAAGAATATCATCTAAGAATGAGCAGGAAAGGAAGAATGGACAGGAAAGGAAGAAAAGCTAGTTTGCATGATAGTTCTGTGTAATATTTTTGGAAATTTTCATACAATGTCGTAACCTGTTATTATTAGAAATTGTAATCATCTTTTGCTATTCGATCGTACTAAAATGTTGTTTTTTTGGCATGTTAGTGAGCTAAGTCACTATAGGAATCCATCCAGTTCTATTCATTGGAGACGTCCACCAGTGGAAGAGGTATGTTTTCAACTCACCAACTGTATCAAAAACTTGAAATTTCTTTTTATAGAATTTGTAGTGGATTTGTGTTCCAGGTTTTATGCAAAATAGCAACACACTATGCTAGAGTTCACTCAAGGCTGTGTGTTGATGAAGCTGAAGTAGCAGAGCATGTTGTTGGCTTGACTTCTAGCCTAGCAAATTGCAAATTCAGGCAAGTTACATTTTAAGATCGGAATGGTTAACTTCACTGATGGTCTGTGTTTTCTTTTGGTAATTAAACTTTTTATTTTTCAAGAACCCGCAACCAAAAGTTGCATGTTATTTCATCAAGGAGTCCATCCAGTTCTATTCATTGGAAGTTACAAGAGGGCTTTACTACTGGGACCATAGGCTGCCCGTCAAAACCTACTCCTCACCTGTACCTACTGAACCTCTTGCTAGTTCGCACAGCTCTAAGTTAACCATAGTAAGCTTAACCACTTAAGGTAAGACAGTGGTTTTGAGATCAAAGGCTCTAGCATTACATTCGAGCCAAATGTGATGCATGCCCACTATTGCCACCATGTACACTTCCTTTCTTCTCTGTCTGAGGGACCTGTTCTGAAGTCAACACCACCAATCACGCACTGTGCCATCAATGGAGGGAAGTAGTCTGGTCAAACCCTGCAAGCCCCATAGTCTGAACCAAAATTCTCACGTGAAGGGACATTGCACAAGAAGTATGTTGATCGTTTCCTCATCACCAGCATCGGTTCAGCATCTGTTCCTCATCACCAACCAAACGTTTTTTTCCCTTAAGTGGCCCCGCCTCAATCGAACCCTGGAAAAAAGGCAGATACGATGATGCTGCCGAGTATTGACCATTACTTGTTACTCTCCAAGTGAAGCAGTCTTCATCTGTCGATAGAGGGTGCCTAGAGTCGACCAGCTGCCATAGATCAATGAACTCAAATTGCCTGAAGCAAAAGGGTTCCCTGAATATCAGAAATCCATTTGGCATTAAGCTGAGTCTCTTGCACTGATCTTCCCTTCGCACCCCTCACCCCTACAAATTCCATCAGTGCAGAGGCAATCTGTTCAGGGCTCCTATCATCGACCCACCGCCGTCTAGAAGCAAACATATCACCTTTTCCCACCACACACCTGGTTGCTGCCATGAACATCGATTCTGCCTCTTTAGAAAGTTTAAACTGCAGACCTGACCACACTTTTCAGCCGTCCAGTGCACTCCATTCACCTCCAACCAATTCTGAGTGCATCATTAAGCAGCTTTAGGTTATGAATTCCAGGTTCATCAAGCCTTGTTGGTCTGCAACAACATGCTCCAACCAATTCATCTTTTAATTTTTTTCCTTTGTTCCCTGTACTTTTAATGGTCATTGCTATACCATTAGACCATTATTTTCATAAGGAGAGTAATACTTGATTGAGTTGATTCTGATTTATTAGATAATAACATCGAATCGAACATACAAAGGTATTTGGAAATATTCTATTATATGAAAAAAGTAAATATCAATGAACCACAACTATTGGATCGGAGATAATATGTAAGTACAAGTTTTAGATTGTTTACCATTTAACTGCAACTATTAGGGTGGATGGTTGCAGCCCAAATCGTGTGTTTCAGCTCAGTTGACAGAGGTTCTGAGCTGTGAGGTCGACATTCTGATCTAACACGGAAAAACAAGCCTGGTAGAATCACTGTCAATTGAGCTGAAACACGAGATTTGGGTGGGCTGTAACCACCTGCTGCTATAGTTGCTGATTGCAGTTAAGTGGAAAAAAATCCCAAAAGTTGTGGTTTTCAGAAACCTTAGTCCAATAATTGTGCTTCCAAACTTTGATAACTGGTATAAGTAAAATTAAATTGTGCATATGTTTTTGCTCGATGGACGTACTTAATTTGACTTTAGTTTCCACCAAATTCAATTCAATGCTACCTTGCTAGTGGCAAGTGGCAACTAGTTTTCCAGTCGTCTTCACATTCACAAAATCAGGGGATAAATATGTCGAGGCTCCTATAAACACTAAAATTGTAGTTTTAATAATGTAAATGTGAAAATACACAAAAACACAAATTCTATGAGCTCTGCTACCATATTAAATATCTTCAATTATTACATGATGTTTTATGTAGCACTGACTTTGTAGGTAAAAGTTAACGGAGTATGTATCTAATGCCTTTAGATGGTATAATATCATATTCAACAATGTCATGTTGATTTATCTACTAATATGATTTTGTGTTTATTTGGTGGTTGTACTGAATTCTGATTCAGCTCCATATTTCGTTAATTTTCCCCTTGACTGCTGCAGGAAACCACTGACATGGTTATCTGTGCGTGCTAACGGGGTAAGGATCCCTCAAGTTATCATTGACAGAGATCCGTCTAGGAAAGATACCTGGTATCTTGTGCTTACAATGGAAAATTATTTCTGTTTTTGCATGTATACTGTAAGCTGTGCACCTGCAGACTTTTACGTCTTTTGCATAAGGTTATTTGCAATTCTGTAGTTTGGCTCTTGAATTTGTTTTACTTCTGTGGTACTCCCTCCGTATCATAATATAGTTTTAGCTATTCCCATGTGGATTACATACGGATGTATATAGATGTATTTAGTGTGTAGATTCACTCATTTTGCTTCGTATGTACTCCGCATGGAAATAGGTAAACCATCTTATATTATGATACGGAGGGAGTAGTAAATAGTTCAAACTTCCATAGAGTTGTAGAGACTAACGGAAAATGAGTTGCATTTTCCTTCAATAACATGGTTCTTCCTGTGCTTTCTATAGCTTAGTATCTCTCAAATCTGAGTTCAATACTCTAGTTAGTACCGTCGTCTAGTTCCCCATCGAAGAAACCCACCTGGTGAATCGAAATCTGAGCAATAGGATTGCAGTTTCGTAGGTGCACTTTAGATTTAAATGTTGGCCACGATAATGATAATTCTTTATTACGCTGCTTCCAGTCAAATCAGCCAATTATACCTTCCAGCTATGCATCCACCTATAAGATCATTATTTTTCAAATCCCAAACATCCAGATCAGTGCTACATGTCTTTTTAATCCTATCTAATTCTTGGGAATCGTTGTTCGTGACAGGATGAAGTCTCTAATAGCTATCCCCAGAGTCCATCCAAGGTTTGCCCTTGCAATCTGGAAGAAGTATGGTACCATGAGATCTCTTCTGAATGCATACATGGATCCCAGCAAAACTGTGAGTGGAATGCTGCCTTTTTGTACCACAAGCATTGAGTGCAATAGTTGGTCGGTCTTCTTTGCAACTCTCTTATTTCTCGTGCATGTAACAGGATCGTGAGAAGGAGCTTTTGCTCCAGTACTTGAAGTGCGAAGACCGCCTAGGCGAGGAAAGCAGAATGCTGGGACCCGTATGTTCGAGCAGAGTGTACAGGACTCTCATGGGGCAAAATGGATCAGCGGAGGTGGATCCTGCTGCCTGAGTAATCCCAAATTCCCAATGGTCGATCTGTGCACGTAAGGAGGATCCTTTTAAGTCAGCGTATATGTATGTATTAGGTGTTGCACGACCACGACTTAATTACCATTCCACGCAGTGCTGCTTCTGTAATGAAGCCATTACCTGCCATACTACATGATAGGCGCTAATTATGTTCCGTTAAAACCCGTAGAGACAGAACGACCGTATGCCCGGGCCATGACATCTGAATGCTATGCTAGTTACTTTATGATCAGCTGCGATTTCCGTATGGGCTCTGCGGGTTCGACGGGCGGGTGCGTCCTGCCTATTGAACCCCACTGTCCGAGGTCGTTTGGTTGATCCTGATGTCTCCTGTCCACCTCGGTGGGATGGTCGTGGTGGTGTCTGGCCCCTTCAAGGGCTAGTGATCTCGAACGCCGAGGTGGTGGCCTCGGGAGGTGGACTGCACGGGCGTTCTGCGGCAAACGACGTTGTGGTGGTGATGGTCCTTTTCCTGGTCTAGGTGGCTGGCAGGGAGAGGACGGCGAGGGATCCTGGCGTTGTGGCAGCCCAGATCGTGAGTTGGGAGCCAGACTCGTTGACGGGGGCGGTCTGAGATACCGGGTGTGGCGAAGGTTTTTTGTGGCGAAGGTTTTTTGCGGGCGAAAGCCCAGCGCTCCGGCGCCGACGGCGGCGATGCCTGCGGGTGTTGTAACCCTCTTGGGGGCGTTGTTGTGTTTACCTTCGCCGCCTCTGCACTCCGGGTGAAAACCTTGACCTTCGGTCTCGACATTGGCGGCGTTTGGCGGCGTTTCCTTGTTGAGGGCTTTGTCGTGGAGTTGCGGTGTGTTTAGGCTTAGTCTCGTTGTCATCGGTGGCAAGTTTGGCTCTTCAGTGTTTTCTCTTTTTTATCCTTGATCTGCTTTGTAAGAGGATCACCTCATCACTTTGTATCGGTTTGGCCGTTGGGCTTTATTTATAAAGCGGGGCGAAAGCCTGTTTCGTCAATCATCTTAAGCTGCACATCTACCAGAAATGACTTTTTGTACAGCAAAACAAGAAATAACTAACAATATGTGATATATTTACAAACTTTAGGTGATGAATCTGAAGCTAAATATAATCAAAGTGGCAAATCAAATCAATTTTACAAAAGCACGGCATTCAAAAAAGCGGACGCTTAGTCACGCTTAAGCGTGAAAGCGAGCGTAGCGGAGACTTTCCGCTCTGTTTCAGGCCTGAGTGCAAGGTTAAGCGCCGACAGGTGGCAATCAAAAAAATTTGGGGGCTCTGGGAGGGAAAACGACCCCTTATTCCGCCCCTAGGGTTACCAATCGAAGCCATTGCTAACCTAACCCCACAGCCCCAGTGTGCTCTCTCTCTCTATTCCTTGGTCTCCTGCGCCTGGGCCTAGTCGCCTGGCTTGGTCAGCAAAGTTTCTGCTCTCTCGCAAGTGAGTTGCTGCTCTCTCGCCGGCGACGCGTCCCGTTCCAATTGAAGATGATTGGGACCTCAACGGCGACGGGAGCTCAGGAGGAGAGGAAAGGGAGAGAGCCTAGGAGGAGAGGCAAGGGAGAGAGCTCAGGAGGATCGCCTGCGAGAGGAAGGAGGTGGATCGAGGGGAAAGGCAATGAAGAGGAAAGAGAAGAGGCTGGCGGCGCTAGGAGGAATGGAGGATTCACGTGATGGGTGCTAGGTTTATTGAGGGGGGAGCTGTCTGGGAGTAGTTAGTTGGGCCGTGTTGGGCCTGGCCGGCCTGGCAACTTTGCTCTGTTCACTACTAGGAAAAAGGCTATCAGTGGCGCACCTTTTTGACATTCTGTGGCGCACCCGCAAATTTGTTGGGTGCGCCACAGAAATCTCGCCACTAAAATTTATTCTGTGGCGCACCTCCTCCGTGCGCCACAGAAATATTTCTGTGGCGCACCCACCGTGCGCCACAGAAATATTTCTATGGCGCACCCACCGTGCGCCACAGAACCACAGAAATATTTCTGTGGCGCACCCCTCTTACCATGCGCCACAGAATTTTTTTGAATTTCAAAAAAAAGGGCGGCCAGATCTAGATCTGGATCTGGCCAGATCTAGATCTGGTCGCCGGAATTTCGTTTCGTTTCGTTTTTTTGGAGGCCGTATATGGGTGGAGGAGGGAGTCGCCGGAGGTTGGTGGTCGCCGGAGTTCGCCGGAGGTGGAGGAGGAGGTCGCCGGAGTGGAGGAGGAGGTCGCCGGAGTGGAGGTGGAGGTCGCCGGGGTGGAGGAGGAGGTCACCGGAGGTTGAGGTCGCCGGGGTTGTGGAGGTGGTCGCCGGAGTTGTGGAGGTCGCCGGAGTTGTGGAGGAGGTCGCCGGAGGTGGAGGTGGAGGTGGAGGTGGAGGAGGAGTAGAGAAGATGTGGAGTAGAGGAGAAGAGATGGAGGAGGGAGGAGAAGGGGAGAGAAGTGTAGAGGAGAAGGGAAGAGGAGAAAGGAAGAGGAGAAAGGAAGAGGAGAAGTGGAGGGAGAAGTGGAGGGAGAAGTGGACGAGAGAAGGAGAAAAGGGAAAAGAGAGGGAGAAGGGGGTTGGCGGGATTCAAAATTTCGAATCCCGCCCAATAATTCTGTGGCGCATCCTTGGCACATGCGTTACAGAATTTTTTTCCCTTTTTTGGATTTTTTTTGATTTTGCTGGGAAAATTCTTCTGTTGGGCATAACTTTTTTTTTTGGTTTGGAATTTGAGGATTTTGTGAATTGCTGACCGGGTAAACCCGGGTGCGATCGAATCCGAAATTTTCTCTAGTTTTTTTTAAGGTATTATTCGCATTTTTTCGACGTCGTATGCAAAAGTTATGGCCATTATAAGATTTTTTTTTCATTTGTTGCAAAAAAGGTCAAAATTCATATTTCAAAATTTCTAGACCTACTAGACACTCATACCTAACTACATCGCAAAGGATTTTATTTATTGAATTTTTTATCATTTTATTTTACTTCCTACAAGACTAAAAAGGCGATCCGGGGGGGGGGGGGGTGATCCGAAGAAAAAAATTCTATGACGCACCAAGCTTGGTGCGCCACAGAATGTCACCTTTCTGTGGCGCACCAATCCAGGTGCGCCACAGAATTTTTTTTTCCAAAATTCACCAGTCCCCCCAGACGACTTTCTGTGGCGCACCGTGCTTGGTGCGCCACAGAAAGTCACATTTCTGTGGCGCATGTGGCCAGGTGCGCCACAGAAATGTGACTTTCTGTGGCGCACCAAGCACGGTGTGCCACAGAAACATATTTCTGTGGCGCACGAAAATTGGTGCGCCACAGAATGTCACCCACCTATAACCCTTTTCCTAGTAGTGGTTTGGTGTGTAATGGGCTATGTAAAGGAGAGAATCACGTGTGGGTGTTCTGTTTGCTGCTTGTAGTCTAGTCTGCTGGAGCTCTTTTTACTGCCTGTACTGCTCTTTTTACTGCCTACATTGCCTTCGCTGCTCTTGTCCTTATGCTTTTACCCTGAACGCTTAAGCTGCGCTTAAGCTCGTCTAAGTAGTAGTTCCTCTAGGCGGAGCCTCACCGCTCGCTTAGCGCTCAGCGTTTTTTTGAACCTTGCAAAAGCATGCGTAAAAGAGGAGTAAAATCTGAACTCATCCTCTCTCGGACCATACTTGTAAATAATCAGACCATACTTGTAAACAAGGCTCTCGACCCCTCCTCTCCGTCTTCCGTCTCCCATGTTGAGAGTCGCCTCGCTCTGTGCTCTTCCCTAGCTCATCTGCTTTCCCTCCGACTGTTGCTGTCCAGGGTGGGAATAAGAGCAACTCCAGCCGTTGGCCCCCCCCAGGCCGAATTGCCGGCGATTTTTTGGGCCTGCTGGGGGGGCGCCGGCGGAAAAAAACGGTGTGGGGGCAGCTCGATTCCCAGCCGTGTCGCCCCCCAACCCGGCATTTTCCGGCGAAAATAATCATAGAACCCCACTTTAGTAGTAAATCCATTATTTTTAAAGTAAATTTATCATTTGTATCAAATAATTCGACAGAAAAATTATTACAAATTGTTTAACAAATCATAAAATTTAAAACAAGTTTTTAAAATCAAATTACATAAAACCTAGACCTCGCCTTTGCGCCTCCACAGGTGCTCCACCAGATCTTGCTGCAATTGCTCATGAACTACTGGGTCTCGGATCTCCTGACGCATTGCAAGGTAGGCAGTCCATGATTTCGGTACAGGCAGACGCTCGCTCTCCTCTGGATCCTCGCCCACGAGAGGACCCTGTCTGAAGTATGGCACCTTCTTCTCCTTCTCATCTACTGGATACTTCCGCTCGCTCTCAATGATCATGTTGTGCAAGATCACACAACAAGTTATCACCTCCCACATCTGATCTTTCGACCAGGACATAGCGGGATATCGGACAACAGCAAATCGAGCTTGGATCCCACCAAATGCCCGCTCGACATCCTTCCTGCAAGCCTCCTGACACTTGGCAAACCAAGCTTGAGTCGTCTTCGGCACAGGGTTTGAGATGATTTTCACAAATGTTGACCATTTTGGATAGATACCATCTGCCAGGTAGTATCCCTTGTTGTAATGGTGCCCGTTGATCTCGAAGTTCACCGGGGGAGCAATACCTTCAACAAGTTTGGAGAAGACAGGCGAGCACTGCAGGACGTTGATGTCGTTGTTTGATCCTGGCATTCCAAAGAAGGAATGCCAAATCCAGGTATCATACGAAGACACTGCCTCAAGTACAACACTGCAACCGCCTTTGTGCCCTTTGTACATCCCCTGGCAAGCAAATGGACAGTTCTTCCATTTCCAGTGCATGCAGTCGATGCTTCCTAGCATCCCAGGAAATCCTCTAGCTTCATTCTCGGCTAGGATCCGAGCAGTGTCTTCAGCAGTGGGTGATCGCAAATATTCAGGTCCAAATGCGCCAATTACGGCTCTGCAGAACCTGTAGAAGCACTCAAGGATGGTGGATTCGGCCATGTACAGATAGTCATCCTACGAATCAGCTGGAGCTCCATATGCAAGCAATCTCAATGCGACCGTGCACTTCTGGAGCGAGGAAAAACCAACCGTACCGGTGCAATCCTTCTTGCAAATGAAGTAGTTGTCGAACTCTCGGACGCCATGCACAATCTTAAGGAAAAGGTGCCGATTCATCCTGAAACGGCGCCGAAATGTCTTCTCGCCGTGTACTGGATCGTCGGCGAAGTAGTCGGCATATAGCATGCAATACCCCTCGGCACGCTGGCATGCCTTGCTCTTGCGCCGACCTGGTGCCGAACCACCGCGCTTCGGCTGTGCATCGGCGTCGTACAGGCCAACCAGACAGGCGAGCATCAGCAAGTGCTCTTCGTCGTCGGCGGCGGCAGAGTCGGCTTCCTCGTCCAGCAGAGCGGCGAGCATCTCCTCATCGTCGGAGTCCATCGAGGCAAAGCGTCGAACACCTCGCGGGCAGGGTGGAGGCGGATGTGCGCGAAGCTTGACCGCGACGGCGATTCTCGGGTGGAGGCGGATAGGGCGGGGAGGGGGATACGGCAGAGGGTGTCGTCGCGGTGGTTGGCGGTGGTTTTGGTGGCCTCCGTTCGGCGGCGGAAGGGAGGAGTCGGTGCCGGCGACGGGGAGAAGGAGAGGAGGAAAGGACGAATCTGTTGGTGGAAAGGTGCGTTCTCTCGCCGACAGGGGTGGCCCGCGCGGTTTTCCCCTTTCGCCGGCGCCCCCCTGGGTTCGGCCTGGGACGCCGGATAAAATTTGGCCCAAATCCGGCGAAAAACAAGGCCTTGGGGGGGTCCTGGGGGCGCGACTACGGGGATAATGGACCGCCGGCGTCGAAAAGTTGTCCTGGGGGGGCTTCGTGGGGGACGGCTGGAGTTGCTCTAAGAGGGGGGCCTCTTTGTTTGCACAATATATATAGGTTTGTTGTTGCCTTGATGGTGTATCGGCAGCAAGCGGAAATCAATTTTGACTTGTAGGACTAGATACTCCTATTATGGAAAAACATAATTCGTAATGTCTAAAAATTCCGAAAAAAATTCGAATGTAGATACAGACATTTAATGTAGGCTCAAATTTTTTGGCCAAAATAAAATGTCAAGTAAAAAGTTATTTTGAGTATCGAATTTGTCTGTTTTACGCATAACACAATAAACATTATTTTTTCGTGAAACTTTTTGTGCCAAATATTAGGAGGTACACCTGAAATTTTATTTCAGATTTTTTTTGACATTTTAAATATTTTTAAAATACACTTTCCATAATGAGACTAGATGCTCTTGCGAGCCAAACATTGTGTCCGACATTATGCAGCTTTCTCGAAAAATCCTCTTACAGTTGATGAGCTGCGGTCGTGGGTCGCATGCGCTCTTCTTTGGGTATCCTCAATGACAGAGGTTGTCCGAGGAAGTGTTTCTTCAATGAACACGCTGGAGTACCATCTTAGCGTCGTCGTGCTCGAAGTCAGTGCGGAGACTCTTAGTGGCTAGGCGGAGAGTAGGCGGCCACGGATGAGTGGGCTAGGCGGCAGCGGGGAGCAACGAGAGGGCTAGGCGGAGAGTAGGCGGCCACGGGGAACAACGAGAGGGCTAGGCGGAGAGTAGGTGGCCACGGGGAGCAACGAGAGGGCCATCTCAGTGTATTGGCATTATTTGGCATGCTCATAAAATTGCTATTATGTGACATGCGCCTTTTTTTAAGACTTTCTAGCAATATACTCAAGCATCGAGGAGAAAACTTTCACTTTGATGCATTGTTTGTCCTTGCTTCACAGATGTAAAGAATGAAAAAAAAAGGTTAATTGGATAGATGCCACGGCAATTTCTGGCTATTTGAGAAACGTCACTACAATTCTCATCTTTTGAAAACGCCACTCTCTATACAACCCATAGATGCCATTATGCTCACTTTGAGACATATACGGCCAATATACTCATGTATTGATGTCATATATACGTATACAAGGTGGGTCCTACCTGAATCAGTTTTTTTAGAGATGCCCGAATCTAACACATAGACTGGTTGACTGAAAAAATCATATCGATCTCTCTCGCTCCCCGCATCGTTCCCATCCATGAACCCAATCTAGATCGTGACGGCGGCCGGCGGCCACGATGCGCGTGGCGGCGGCGGAATCCGGCGGCTCTAGTGACGGGTAGCACCTAGTTCCTGCACTCCCTCCCCACCTCGCCGACCGGGAAGAAGCTCCGCCGATTCCTCACTCCCCTTGCGAGCGGAAGGCGGCGAGCATGGCGGCGCTGGTGCCGGTGGATGGCGGCGAGCATGGGGGCGGCGAGGACCTGATTCCCGCATTCCCTCCCCTCCTCTCATCCCAGACGGAAGCCTCCCCCAAACATCTCTCCCCTTGGCCGCTTGGCGGCTGAAGGCGGTGAGCATGGTTGCGGCGGACGGTGTCGAGCATTGAGTCGTCCAGCACCTGGACGTTCTGGCCAATTTGTGGGCTCCTCGAGGTGCTGTTCTGCCTGGCGGAATTTGGGATTCCTATTGCCTCACGGAAGGGGCGCGCGGGGTCAGCCGTACATCGACGGTAAGGATGGCAATTTTACCCATGGGTACGGGTACCCGCGGGTACCGTACCCGTATGGGGAGGGTATGTGTACATTTTTATACCCATGGGTAGTACCCATATCCTCTCCGCCAACTCGTGGGTAGGGCATGGGTACAACCCTGTACCCGCGGGTATACCCATATCCTCCCCGTTTATACTGAATATGACCCCTACACCGTTGACTTGCTAGATATGACCATGAGTTTGTGATTTTCGAAGTTAGATAAGTGTCATGTATTCATCTACCTATTATTGAGTTGAGATAGTTGTTTTTTTAATCAAATGTGGCACTTACGAATGTGACACTGGGAAAAATTTGTCTACTATTTGATCTACCCAACGGGTACCCAATGGGTATAGATACCCGCCGGGTATGGGTATGGGTATATTTTCATCCCCGCGGGTAAGGGTATGGGTAGAATTTTATACCCATAAACTATATGGGTATGGGTATGGTATTGCTCTATCCTGCCCATACCCTGCCCATTGCCATCCTTAATCGACGGCAGCGGCAGGGCCAGAGGATGCGGTGGTTCAGGCAGTCCGCGTACCCTCGACGGCGGCAGCTGGGCTCCTCTCGGCCATGCTCTAGCTTCCAGTAATCCAGTTCATATGCTCTAGCTCTGTATTTTGCTCTCGTTGGTGATTTGCATTCTGTTGGTGCGATTTGGGGGCATGTGAATACTTTTGTTCATTTGTTTGTTTGTTGTTGTACATACGTGAGCAGATTCATGGATTCGGTTCGTTTTTGGAGTATGTTTTATCCTGATTAACTGCGTGCAATCGTTTATGTATGCGTGCAATCATTTACAGATGCTGTTTACAATTTTATTTCTTACAATTTATTGTTTGTTTTTCATTTGGGTGGAGCCCACCTTGTATACATATATACGACATTAATACCTTAGTATATTGACCAGTATATGTGTGAAAGTGGACATAATGGCATCTATAGGTTGTATAGAGAATTGGAGTGGCGTTTTTCAAAAGATGAGAATTGTAGTGGCGTTTTTCAAAAGATGAGAATTGTAGTGGCGTTTCTCAAATAGCCAGAAATTCCAGTGGCATGCTTTGAAACGAGCGGACGAGACGGCCAAAGGTGCTGCCTCGGAACATCCAGTTGAGTCAAAGAAGGCAAATGCGGCAACACTTGCCGAGTAAATGAGGGAGGCCTCATCGTACTCGACTTACAAAGAGAAGATGCATGACGAGAACAAAAAAGGTGGGACATCTACAGTGACGTGTAAGGCCAAAAGTTCAAGAGGATGGAAGGCGATAAGGAACTCAAGAAAAGGGTCAGGAAGTGCAAGATAATGTCCACGGACACAACAAATATGAGCGTGAATCGAAAGGCTTACTTAGTCAGGAAAAGAGAGTGTCTCATGGAGAGAGAGGAAAGTAAGGGCCAATGAGGCAGAAGAATAATTTTTATGCATTCCATTGTAATGTGCCCGGATGGCCGGATTGGTGGCTGGACTTGGTGTTGGCCGAGGCTTTTATTTGGTGACTAGTCTGGTACGGCCGGAGTTTGATCTACATTTTGATATCCGCATCTATTGTTGGCATTTATTATTTTCTTCAAATATAAAAATGGATAAGGCCAACCGTTTGTGGGTGCAGCTGAGGGCACCACCCGTCATTTTGCGGGACATGTGTCCGACACGGTCAAAGCCGATAAGTTTTGCTAGGCGCCGAACATATTTTCAAGGCGCTGACGAGGATGCTTCTATACAAACAAATACAGGGTGATGTAAATTGTGGTAGACTATATTGGAAAGTGCATATGGAGGCTAGCTCCACGGAGCTCGGTATTTTCAAAAAAACCGAAAGTGACATTTTATGTTTCAAAAAATTCAAAGAAAATTCCTAGGTGTAGATAATATCGAGATCTATCACTGTGAATTTTTTAATCCAAAATTCATATTATTTGTAGGCTACACAAAAACGAAAATCTGGCAAAATTTTAAATTTGTAAAATTGTGCATTGTTTGCAGATAGAAATCTACACAATGTTTTTTTTTGCACAGCTCAAAATACAACGTATTTTTAGTTAATATTTTACAGAGTGGTGTCTTAAGATTATCTACATCTAAGAATTTTTTTCGAATTTTTGAAACATGAAATGTCGATTTCTAATATTTCAAAAATCGAGCTTCATGGAAAACACCACTCTCTAGACTAGGACAAATCAGATAAGGGGTCGTTCGATTAGGAGCATGCTCGCAAGCCTCCGAGCACATGCATGTCTCTCTTTCACACCCGGCCCGGCCGATGACACTACGGAGCATGTCCCCTTCTTCGATTTTTGCTGCACATGACCCGCGTGCACCTGTTCGAGTAAGGCTGCAACAGGACACCGCTGTTTAGTCCAATCAAGAATCAATGCTCTTCACCGAGCATCAAACAGACTCTGCAGCCGCACACGTCTGTCATCTGCTTGGACCGAGAAGACCCTTCAGCCAGGCCACCCTAGCACTCTGCAACCAGCAAAGGGACTCAATCGTCAACGGAACTGTCGCTCGTAGGCTGTAGCTGGCTCTTAAAATATGTTTGTTTTTGTTTCTTGTACACAGCGGAATCTCTTTTCTGAATTCTCTTGTAGCTGGTTATGCGACTCCGGTTTTCAATCATCTTGAGAGATGTTTGGATTCGGTTGGGGTTTCAGCGAGATTCCATATTGCTATCAACATTGCATAGTCAATGTGTATCTTTAATGAACATTGTAATCAGCTAGACAATTTCTCACACAATACCTGTTGGAGAGCAGCTACGAAAATGGATGCAAAACATGACAATAGGTAGAGACGGGCTTTGCTAGCTCAGCAAAACACACAATATCCCACTCAAAAAAAGAAAAAAAAGAAGCAAAACACACAATACTCGAACGACATCCATATTGAAGCACTACCGTCGTGCACCCGTCGCCCACGGCTCACTACGCCATCAACGATCCCGAGGAAGAGACCCGACAGGACAAGCACCATGACACGGCATGCAATTGAGAAACATGCTGGCCACGAGACCGGGCCGGTGGCACAAGCAGGTAATCAATATACCAGCCTATTGGATTCAGCTATATGCGTTTTTCTTACCTTCGGACCAGCGAGGTTCTATGGTTACCGGCAGTAGCGGACCCAAAAATATATTGAAGCCCGGGCAAACAGTTTATTTAAATGGTTAAAATGCTAATTTTCAATCAAATATGCATGTAAATAGACTGTGACGGCCGGCCGGCCGGAAGTCCGGGCAGCAGGGGTGCTGCGTCCGCCAGTGGTTACTGGATATACACGGCTACTGGAGTTCACTCAGGATATTATCAACCGGGCTTTGTCACAAAATATTAGTTGACTCTGATATGCGTAGTTGCTTTATGTTATCTTTTTTTTTCGTTGGTTGATACATGTTTCAACCTTATGTGACCCATAAATTATAAACTTTGATACTCTGAAGTAAGGCAATAAAAGGATGTGTGTATCGCTCGATGCACAGGCTAGGGTATACCCCTTTTCGAAAAAGAAAAAAAAAGCGTGACAGCTACACGCTGAGGCTGCAATGCTCTAGGATCTCGTAGACAAGGAGGCGACGACGACCAGTTAGGCAGTAGCCGGCAAGGTTGTGGTAGTGAGATTGTTGAGCCGAGTGTCGTACGTAGCTTGTGAAGCCTAGCGGCGTGGGAGGAGCCCAAGGAGAGTTAGAGCGTAAACTATTTCATAATCAATCACGCCCCTACAATTATGCCCGGGCGTTCGGTCTGTTCGGTTTGCTTGGTCTTGTGTATTCGGTCATCTAATATTTCAGTTATCTAGAAATGCTACCCAAATTACCGTCGGTCTTTTCGGTTTTTCAGTATTCGGTCTTCGGTCTTTTCGGTTCGGTCTTCGGTCATGACCATATAGACCAAATAGAGAAATGTGACACTAGTTTAATTATATTTTCAAATCTCAAACGACACATTTATATACAAAATATAAGCACAACATGAGCATTTTAATCACTTCAATTTGCTGAAATGTAAAATCACAGAATTATGTACACAAATCAAGCAACACAAGTCATAACTTGAAAATCACAGAATATGTAGTCTCAATCTCACATAGAGCAGCAAAAGCCACTTGACAAATAAATACACACATAATTTCACATGGTCTCACACAGATCACAACCACAAATGCACACATCACACATAAATTTATGGTAGAAAGTTGTTGGACAGTGAGCATTCCCTTGGACCTTGGTCACCAAGTTGGCTGTAGTAAATCCTCAAGCTTTGGTGAACTTGCTTGACTTGGCCGTGGCCGGGGATGCAACAGCAGCAGCCTTGCGCTTCCCTTTCTCTTGATCACCAAGTTCTTCAAGCACTCTGCACATGAAGCATATAAATATGGACCATGGCAGTAGCAAAACTATATAAATAACATGGTCATGTGGCTGATCATATGTAAATAGTTGATTGTAATAGCAACAAAAGTATGTAAATCACATGGTCATGTGGCTGATCATATATAAATAGCATGGCTGATTGTAATAGCTACAGAAGTATGTAAATCACATAGGGTGTGTTTGTTTGGGCTTATTTTGGCTTTTGGCTTTGGCTTAGAAGCTAAAAAAGCACCTATTTAGGTGCTTTTTTGGCTTTTAGATTTCAGAAGCCAAAAACAAAGATCCAAATCTTTTGGCTTCCAAAATCCAAAAGCCAAAAAAGCACCTATTTAGGTGCTTTTCTGGCTTATAAGCCAAAGCCAAAAGCCAAAATAAGCCCAAACAAACACACCCATAGTCATGTGGCAAATCATATGTAAATAGCATGGCTGATTGTAATAGCTACTGAAGTATGTAAATCACATGGTCATGTGGCGAATCATATGTAAATCACCTTTTTCTAGCTCTTCTAGTGCCTCCAAGTTCTCCTGGATGTCGACGGGATCAGTGGACCGTCTCAGCCAGTCTTGTGTACAGACTAAAGCTTGCTCCATGAATGGAGTAAGAGAAGTACGAAAATCATGAAGTATGCGTCCACTTGTGCTAAAGGCTGACTCCGAAGCCACCGTTGAGATGGGAATAGCCAAGATATCATCTACAACAAAAGCAACAAAAGTCCTCAGATAGTGATGTCATCTACAACAAAAGCAACAAAAGTCTCTTATTCACTCTCCATTCATCACTCTGGACATGTTCAAATTGTTCCCCAAATTTCAACGAAACATACGGTACTAAATACAATGCAGAATAGGGACATGTTCATCTTAACAACAAAAAATACAGAACTAGCAATCTAGCAGAGCACATCTAAAATATTAAATCCCGGCATCCAGCAGCTCAATCAAAACAAACTAACAGTCTACTAGTACCAGAGCAGAATATTAGAGGAGGTAGTGGACTTACCGTGCTGTTCAGCCCGTCGCCGGTTCACCGTGTGGCGGCGTTGCGGCCGCCGGTGGCGTAGGTTGCAGGCGGCCGGGAATGGACACGCGCGGCGCAGCTGGAGACACACGACGCAGCTGAAGGCGGCGGGGCGGCTGCAGGCGGCAGGGCGGTGGGTGGGTGGAGTCGCGGCGCAGCTCGATTCAGTCGGGGATGCAGCCGGGGTGGTGATGGGGACGCGGCCAGTGAGGAGAAGGCAGCGGCGCAACTGCAGACGGCAGGACGGAGTCGCGGGGCGGCGAGGCGGAGTCGAGGGTCGAGGCAGCCGGGGATGTAGTCGGGGATGGCGGCGGCGCAGCTGGAGTGGAGGGCTGGAGGCGTGGTGACTGACTGACTGGTGCCCTGATGGAGCGGTGACCTAGAGGCTAGAGTATGCACGCTCTTCTAGGATTTCTTTGGTCAGTTCGGTCGAATCGGTCTATCGCTCACACCAACCGAACAGCCCGAGATTATTTCGGTTAGCTGAGTTGCAAGACCGAAGTACTAACCGAAGACCGAATTTTTTGCTATTTCGGGTTCGGTCCCGGTTTTTTCGGGTTCGGTCTTCGGTTTCGGTCTATTATGCCCGAGCATACCTACAATATCATCCATCCTAATTAAATTAGATCAATTACTTGGTATAAATAAGCATGTTTGTTATAGCATTGCAACACATGGGCATTTAGCTAGTAGTCCTAATTTTGACAAATAGTTTTTATACATGGAGGATCTTAGGTGGGGTGCTAAATGAACACGGTCATTTAGCTAGTTATCCTAATTTTGACAAAAATAAAATCTATATGTGGAAAAATCTTAGGTTGAGTACTAAGTGCCAAATGACGAATGAATGGCAAATAAAATAAATTCGGAAAGCATGCATAGAAGATATACTAGTATTTATCATATTTTGAAATTTTTCTCAAAAACTTAGACACCTTACATCAAGAAACAGAGGGAGTAGTATTATTTATTCGATGTTAAGTCGATTACCCGTATTATGACTCAAAATTTAATGGCCTAAAACAGTAAAAAATGCACACCAATAAAATAAAATAAATATATGCATCAAAATGAGGATGAATTACGATTTATCATTTATCTACCAACACATCAAAAAAAAATCAACGATTTGTGTTGGTTATTTTGTATGTCTCCTGTGCTTAAATTTATATGATTCGAAATCTTGGAAAAAAGGCAACCACTATACGGCCACAAACACATACAACTTCAGTGTGGCGTAGATGCGAGGACATCATCTTTAGCATGTCAAAAATATTATGAATTTCATTTAAGTAAACATATCTACAAATTTTATTTAATTAAAAAATACCTATTTGAAAAATTGTTAGAACAAATTTAACTTGTGTTGCCTAATGTTAATTGCAATTTCTCCAATAATACCTTGTCACCATTTTGTAATGAAGAGCAGTGGTATTTTGATATATTGTTTAGTTCCTTCCTATTGTTTCCCACTCTTCAATCCCGTGATCTATAACATCACACATGTATATGTTGTGTCGAGGCACATGACTAGACCGAGTACAATTTCTCATAATTAAAAAAAATTGTCAATGATTTACATCATATCCTGACATAATTAATCCCCAATATTTCCAAGGCACCACAACATTCTTTAACATATGATCAACACTCTTTTGTAGCGTCATAATTATGCCCTAATACCACGGGTCAATTATTTGATTCACCTACATAAAAGAGAAAATATGAAATAAAACTTAAAAGATTGATCATCACTATATGTTCATTGAACTCTTAGAGGTTTCAAATTTAAATTTGACAAAAAATGTAATTAATATTAAAAAAATAATTTTGTAGCTATTTTCTAAATAAGCTTATGGCATTTCAAAGAACCTCTTAGCAGTTGGATTTGCTAATTACGATAGTTTCATGTAAACATCACAACGCATACCCTTTTCATAGAGTGTGTTGTAAACAGTGGGGACTTTTGCTATTGTTTTTGGAATATATTATGTGAAGCAGCTATTTTCTAAACAATATAGTTGTCAGTTAGAAACTTTTGTAGCTATTATATTTTCCATATAAACTTACTGTATTTGGAAGAACCTCATAGCATTTGGATGTGCTAATTATGATATTTTCATGTAAACATCACGACGTGTACTCTTTTCAGCATACAGGAAAGGCGTTTTGGTCGCCGGGTGCACATGCACGTGGTATTTGAAAGATTGCAAAATCTTGTGTGTTCACGGAGTAGTTTGACGGAAACATGATATTTTTTGTGGCTATGTAAAATAGACAAAACTTAGAGCAAAAAATAAGGATTTTAACGGATTTTTTTTCCTTTTTACATACGCGATAAATAATGTTGATCTTTCGTGTAACGACTTTGTGAACACATAGAATCTGAGAGTAATTAGCATAAAACCACCACCCAGAGGAGGCAATTAGGGTGTTCCTCCTGATGGCGCCGCCCAACCCCGTCCTGCTTGCCGACGCGACACGCCCCGCTTCTTCTTCTTCACCGTCGCAGATCAGCCCGCCCCATCCTGCTTGCTGTCCACTCAGGAAATTGACTAGATTTTTTTTTTCCTTTTTGGATATTGAACCAGCCCTCCTGTCATAATCTGTGTCAATTTGAGTCCAGACAAGTTTTAGTGCGAATTGCAACAAACTTACTGAATAGTGGTGGTTTTCTGTCCCGCAAACGTAAAGTGGTAGATTTTGATAATTTCGGCCACAAAAGTGGTGGTTTCATGCTAATTACTCAGAATATGAAGACGTGTACACAAAACTTTATTTGGAATTTTTCAATACATCTAAGTTTGTTTTTTAAAAACGCACCCGTGTGCCAAATTGGATTTCACACAACAGGCAAATTCACTTCGGCATGGAGGATATGCTACTGCCATCGAAAAAAAAATTAGAATCACATAAAAATCATGAATTTTTTCGCACTTTCATCTCGACATTCTATGTGGCCACGTAAAGTTTTAAAATCCACATTTTTTATGGCCTTTGTGAAAAAAAACATAAAAATATGTCTCGTGGAAAGACTTTTTCTAGCACCAAAAATTATCTTTTTTACACAATACAAAGAATGTCAGTTTTTCATGAACCGACTTGTCTATCTAGATGTAGAAACGACATTTTTAAACGTATTTTTGACATGTCAAAATACATTTAGAAAATATTCTAAAAACCAGAAGCATATGTTACCGTGCCAAAATGCCACCTCCGAACAGGAAAATTCAGTTCCGCACTTGGTCATACACTCCTATCGCTGAAGAAAAACATACAAATTGTAGAAAAATCTTAGCTTTTGTTTTTTATATACGCAGCCCGGTACCAAATTAGATTTCACACAGTGCACCCATTATCAAAAAGAAAAACATAGGATGTGTTGTAAAGAGTAAAGATTTCGTGCTCCCGAGCTCCAGTGATCTCACTTTTAATAAAAATCAAAAACTGTATTTAGAAGTTTCAGACAACAATAAAAAAACCATGCATGTTCTCAATGATATATAGTACAAGCGTGCAAATTCTGAATGCAAAATAGTTTGCGTTTTGAGCCAAAAAATGACAAATAAATAGATATGAGTATAGTGAGCAATGTTAATGTATGGTTTAAAATATCCAACTTTTGTCATTTTTGTCTAGCCTATAATACAAAACATTTTGCACTGTTATTTTGCATGTTTATAATAGACATCATGGCGAACTTTCAGATTTTTTTTGAAACCTTTAATTTTTTAAAATTACATAAAATACATGCACTGAAACTAGGGAGGCAAACACACTTTCTGGTTTTGTAAACAGTGTTGAAATTTACTAGTATTTACTAGCCCAAGATAAATTCAAAAATTCTCATTGGCACATTATTATATTTTGTTAATTGGGAAAATTAATGAGTCATTGATTAATTAGTAACGGTCGCGTTTATTACGGCCGTTTCTAATTCATTAACAGACGCGGTTAATACAGCCGTTTCTGATTCATTAACAAACACGTTTATTGTGACCATTTTTAGTTCATAAACGGACGTGTTTAATATGGCAGTTTCTAAATCATTAACGGACGCGTTTATGAGGACTGATTTGACTCCCAACCTGCACTATATAAAACCGAACCAAGCCAATTTTGGCTGATGTAAGCAACACATGGTCTCTCGCCGTTCCAGTTTCAAACCCTTGCGCCGCCGTCTTCCAAGTCTTCTCCATCCCGTCTTCCGGTGTGCACCGGTTGAAGGGACAGTAGGCCTCCGGAACCCCGCCTCTTGTGATCCTGTACGGGAGAGGGGCGATCAGGTTTTTGGGGAGCGCACTCGTGCGACTACTGGCATCGAGTTCTTCCCCAACGACGACTTCTTCCCCGACATTGGCAGCCTCTTCATCAACGACATGGGTGACAACGTGAACGCCAATGCTTCCGCTGCTGCCACACTGTATGAACTCTTAATCTTTCTATTTGAGATATTTCTAGAGTTTCTTCTTATAGTAGTTTCTCTAGATTCGTTCGGTTTATCTACCGTTTTAGTAGATCACATGATTAGTTTAATTCTTGTTATTCTAGTCATAATATGTTTACTGTTTTCGTGGATTAAATCATATGCAAAATTGCTTATATTTTCATCAATCCAAAAACCTGAGTATAGGCAACTTGCATCGCCTAGTGTTCTCGTGTCGACGAGGCCGTTTCCCTTCAAAGGGGAGCAATATAAACGGTGGCGCATGAGAGCAGTTTACTGGTTTCAAAACAGTAACTGCTATGCTGCCACCAAAGGCAAGCCTGAGGGCGAGCTTACTCCTGAACAACATGAGGCATATGAGAGGCTCGATACTATTTTCAAGAGTGCCCTCCTCAGTATCCTTGACGAATCCATTGTGGACTCGTACATGTTGTTTGATAACGACAAGGACATGTGGGATGCGCTCGATGCCAAATTTGGGGCCTCGGACGCTGGCAGCGAGTTGTATGTCATGGAGCAATTCTATGACTACAAGATGACTGATGAGCGCTCTGTTGTAAAGCAGGCTCATGAGATACAGTCACTCGCAAAAAAACTTGAGCACTTCAAGTGTAATCTGTCGGACAAGTTTATCGCCGGTGGAATTATTGCTAAGCTTCCACCTTCGTGGAGCAAGTTTGCTACTACTTTGAAGCACAAGAGGCAAGAGTTTTCCGTTTCGGATCTCACTGGTTCTCTTGATGTGGAAGAAAAGGCGAGAGCAAAGGACACTCGTGCTCGAGTTGCTGAGGCTGGTTCTAGTGCCCACGTGGTATAGAAGAATTTCCAGCAATTCCACAAGCCCAAACATAACAAGGGCAAATCTGAGGGCAAAGGTAAGTCTGATGATAGGCACAAGCCAAAATAGCCTACCAACTTCAAGAAGAACAACAACAAGCCGAGGAAGGGATCATGCCATGTTTGCGGTGATCTGTGTCACTGGGCACCTCGCTGTCCCATCCACCATGAGCTGCGCGGACTGGACAACAACGGCAAGACTGTCAATGTTGTCATGGGCGACACTGAGATGAAGGAATCTGGGTACGGTATATTTTCTACCATTCTTTCAGTTTGTCATTCTCCTGAATGGTTGGTTGACACCGGTGCCAATGTACATGTTTGTGCTGATGCCTCCATGTTTTATTCTTACCAGGTCACAGGGACTTCTCCCATGCTGATGGGCAACGGGTCACATGCTTTTGTTCGTGGTGTTGGCACGGTCAATCTGAAGTTTACTTCGGGAAAGATCATGCGCTTGAAGAACGTGCATCATGTGCCCTCCATCAATAAGAATCTCGTCAGTGGATCACTTCTGTGTCGAGATGGTTTTAAGTTGGTGTTTGAGTCCAATAAAGTTGTAATATCTAAGTATGGACAATTTGTTGGTAAAGGCTATGAGTGCGGAGGCTTGTTTCGCCTATCTTTGTCAGATATTTGCACTAAAGTTATTAATCATATTTGTCATGAGGTTGAGTCCAATATTTGGCATTCACGACTTTGTTATATTAACTTTGGTTGCATGACGCGGCTAGCTAGTTTGGATTTAATTCTGAAATTCATAACTGTCAAAGGTTCCTAGTGTCAGGTATGTGTGCAAGCTAAGCAACCTCGCAAGTCCCATAAGACTGCGGAGGCTAGAGACTTGGCACCTCTGGAACTTATACACTCGGATCTCTGTGAGATGAATGGCATATTGACAAAAGGTGGAAAGAAATATTTCATGATGCTTATTGATGACTACACTAGATACTGTTATGTCTATCTTCTGGAATCAAAAGATGAGGCTTTAAACTTCTTCAAAATCTATAAAGCTGAAGCAGAAAACCAACTCAATCGAAAGATTAAACAGCTAAGGTCTGATCATGGTGGAGAGGATTTTTTTTCCAATGAGTTTGATTTGTTTTGTGCGGAACATGGTATAATCCATGAGAGGACGCCTCCCTACTCACCTCAGTCAAACGGTGTGGCTAAAAGAAAGAACCGAATTCTAACTGATTTGGTTAACGCCATGTGAGACACTTCGGGTCTCTCCAAGGCATGGTGGGGGAGGCTTTATTGAAAGCTTGTCATGTCCTAAACCGAGTTCCCACAAAGATGAAAACTGTTTCTCCATTTGAGGAATGGGAAAGGAAAAGAACGAGACTCTCTTACTTGCGTACTTGGGGTTGTTTGGTGAAAGTCAATATACCAATTCCCAAGAAGCGCAAGCTTGGACCAAAAACCGTGGATTGTGTCTTCTCGGCTATGCTTTTCATAGCATTGGTTATAGATTTTTGGTAGTAAAATCTGAGGTATCCGACATTCATGTTGGTACGATTTTGGAGTCGAAGGATGCGACTTTCTTTGAACATATCTTTCCCATGAAGGATATTCCTAGCTCATCAAATCAGCAGATACCTAATACATCTATTCAGGAACTGAATGACATTCCTGATCCGACCATTTCGATAGAACACACTGACAATCATGAAGAGGAAGACAATGAAGTTCCTATTAGGAGGAAGAGACAGAGGACTGCAAAGTCCTTTGGTGATGATTTCATTGTGTACCTTGTGGATGACACCCCCAGGACCATTTCAGAAGCCTATGCATCACTTGATGCTGACTACTGGAAGGAAGCTGTCCGTAGTGAGATGGATTTCATCTTGTCTAACGGAACCTGGGAAGTCACTGATCGTCCTTATGGGTGTAAACATGTAGGATGTAAGTGGGTGTTCAAGAAAAAGCTTAGCCCTGATGGTACTATTGAGAAGTACAAGGCGCGACTTGTGGCCAAGGGTTATACCCAGAAAAAAGAAGGTGAAGACTTCTTTGATACTTACTCACCTATGGCTAGACTGACCACGATTCGAGTGCTACTTTCGTTGGCTGCCTCGCATGGTCTTCTCGTTCATCAAATGGATGTTAAGACGGCTTTCCTGAATGGAGAGTTAGACGAGGAAATTTACATGGATCAGCCCGATGGTTTCGTAGTACCTGGTCAGGAAGCAAAGGTGTGCAAGTTGTTGAAGTCTTTATATGGCCTTAAACAAGCTCCTAAGCAATGGCATGAAAAGTTTGAAAGGACTTTAACTGCTGCAGGATTCATTGTAAATGAATCTGACAAGTGTGTGTACTATCGCTATGGTGTGGGCGAGGGAGTTATTCTCTATCTATATGTCGATGACATACTGATCTTTGGAACCAGCCTTGATTTAATTAAGGAGGTTAAAGATTTCTTATCTCGTTGTTTTGAGATGAAGGATGTAGGAGTAGCTGATGTTATCTTGAACATCAAGCTGCTGAGAGATGGTAATGGTGGGATTACACTGCTTCAGTCTCACTATGTGGAAAAGGTCTTGAGTCGCTTCGGGTATGATGACTACAAACCTTCACCGACACCATATGATCCTAGTGTGATGCTCTAAAAGAATAATCGGATTGCTAGAGATCAACTGAGATATTCTCAGGTTATTGGCTCGCTTATGTACTTGGCTTGTGCCACGAGGCCTGACATCTCTTTTGCTGTGAGCAAGTTGAGCCGGTTTGTTTCTAATCCGGGAGATGATCATTGGCATGCTCTTGAGAGAGTTATGCGTTATTTAAAAGGCATTGCGAGATATGGAATTCACTACTCCGGGTATTCGACGGTACTGGAGGGTTATAGTGATTCAAACTGGATATCTTATGCTGATGAGATTGAGGCCACGAGTGGCTATGTGTTTACACTCGGTGGTGGCGCTGTTTCCTGGAAGTCTTGCAAGCAGACCATCTTAATGAGGTCAACTATGGAAGCAGAACTCACAGCATTAGACACAGCCACTGTTGAAGCAGAGTGGCTTCGTGACCTTTTGATGGACTTGCTTGTGGTTGAAAAACCAATACCCGCTATTCTTATGAACTGTGACAATCAAACTGTGATAGTTAAGGTTAAAAGTTCTAAGGATAATTGATGATTGACAAGCACTAGCAGAGTTGGCGGGGACTAATCTTCTTATGTAGCTTTAGTGCGCTCCCCGGCAACGGCGCCAGAAAACGGCTTGATGATCGGTGATGGTAGCGTTGGGCTGTGCCCCAAGTGAAGGCGTGGATGTAGTAAGTAGCAGTTTTCCCTCGTTAAAGAACCGAGGTTTATCGAACCAGTAGGACTTTGAAATCAACAACAAAGTGAATGTTAAAGATCTCTGGCGCATAATCTTCAACAGACGTGGACCTACACACACTCAACCAATTACTTTGCCCCCGACGGCGGAAAGGTTGTCAATCTTTCCGGTCTCGCGGAAAACAAAGCGGTTAATTGTAAGTTAAATAAATGAAAATATGAAAGTGGACCAGAGAAGTAATGATGATGAAAAGTGATGAATAAAGGTTGCAATAAATGTAAAAAGATGGACCGGGGGCCATGGGTTCACTAGTGGAGTCTCTCAAGTAAATAAAACACTCATATGATGGGTAAACAAATTACAGCTAGGCAATTGACAAGATTATAACACAAACTTAATCTAGCTATGACATAGAGAACATGATAATATTTATGTAGGCATCACGACAATGAACAAAGACCGTTGAGTCCAACTGCATCTTTGTATAAAAAGTCCACTGTGGGATCGCTATCCAACCTGTCACCCAACGTTACTAAGTTGCAAGCAACAGACATTTGCATTAAGTAAAGCGCATTAAGTAAGCAATACTAATATTAAAAGAGACATTAACACCGCTGTTTTACCCTTAGTAGCAACAACACACCCTCGCCCTTAGACGTTTCTGTCACTCGTGCCCAGGAACAAAAGGGGGCATGAACCCACTATCTAGCATAAATACTCCCTCTCGGACATACACACAATCACTTGGCAAAAATAACTACGCACATCGGAGAGCATGCAAAACATAGATCAACATATAAGAATCATGCACAATCTAATCATAACTTCATAATCCATCAGATCCCAACAAACACATCACATAGCATTGCAATAATCGATCTTGATCATGTTAGGCAGCTCACAAGATCATAATACATGAAGCACAAGGGAGAGAGACTACCATCTAGCTACTGCCATGGACCCGTAGTCCAAGGTGGGACTACTCACAAATCATCCCGGAGGAAGGCATGACGATGAAGAGCCCTCCGGGATCGATCTCCCCTCCGGCAGGGTGCCGGGATCAGCTTCAGAATCACCCCCGAACTAGGGTTTATGGTGGCGGCGCCTCGGGGTGACTTCTCTAGAAAATAATGGCCGTCCCGACGTTTTTGGGATTAATCTGATTTTATAGGCGTCGGAGGGGGTCGAGGGGACCACCATGAGCAGGGGCGGGTCCCATCCGCCGCCCTATGGCAGGCCGCGGCTGGGGGTCGTCCTTGCCCTGTGGGTGGCCCCCAGGGCTGCCCTCTGGACTGAAACTCCGTCTTGGTGAATAAAAATCCTCGTAAAATTTCAGCGCATTCCGAGAATATTTCCTGTGGTAAGTTTCTGAAACAAAAAGACAGCAACAACAGGAAACTGGCACTAGGCATCTTGTCAATAGGTTAGTCCGACAAAATGCATAAAAATGATGTAATAAGATAGTAGAAACATGTGACAACATCATAAAACTAGCATGAATCAATCAAAAATTATAAATACGTTTGACACGTATCAATAATTTGAAGTCAACAAGGCATGTGAAAAGGAGATTGAAATCTGTCAGAAAATTGAGAAACTCCGGAGTTATTGCATTGGATTATATTTACACATCTAAAAACTTGGCAGATCCTTTCACAAAGGGTTTATCACGTAACGTGATAGATAGTGCATCGAGGGAGATGGGTTTGAGACCCACGGTATGAGTTGTCCACAGTGGTAAACCACTCTATGTGATCGGAGATCCCGTGAATTAGAAGTGGAAGACAAGCTGTTGGTCAGCTGGGAGGAGAGTATCCATTAAATCATTTTCCCACTCCGTGAAGATGCAATACTCCTCTGATCTGCATGGTAGGTTGATATTTATCTTAATGTGTTCCAAGCGGCTTAATTTTATAAGCGGAGATGTTGTCCTGCAGAGCATCTCTTGTGGAATACACCTATATGAGTCTGACTGATAAACGTTGCAATCCGTGAGAGTTGGGTGCTTTTTAATAAACTCATGAAAGGTCTTGGAGTATGACGCATAAGCTCCACCCGCGGGGAAGCCTTGCGGCAGCTCAGTATTGGTCAAGGGCTTGTGTGAAACTAAGTCGCAACAAACTTGTAGTTCAAGGCATAGTCCACTATCCAAGTTGTGATCTAGTATAACATAAGTTTCTAAGTGGAAGTTTAACTTAACAGTCTCCACTGAGTACCGGTATATAAAACAATGTTTTGGAACTGAATGATGAGATATGAGCCAATGAGACTTTGTGGGGGATTGTTGGAATTTACTAGTATTTACTAGCCCAAGATAAATTCAGAAATTCTCATTGGCACATTATTATATTTTGTTAATTGGGAAAATTAATGTGTCATTGATTAATTAGTAACGGTCGCGTATATTACGGCCGTTTCTAATTCATTAACAGACGCGGTTAATACAACCGTTTCTGATTCATTAACAAACACGTTTATTGTGACCATTCTTAATTCATAAACGGACGCGTTTATGAGGGCTGCTTTGACTCCCAACCTGCACTATATAAAACCGAACCAAGCCAATTTTGACTGATGTAAGCAACACATGGTCTCTCGCCGTTCCTGTTCCAAACCCTTGCGCCGCCGTCTTCCAACTCTTCTCCATCCCGTCTTCCGGCATGCACTGGTGTAGCACCCCGACTCCGGAATTATACAGAGAGGCTATGTAACCCACAGGCTATGCTACACAATCGAAGGGCATGGAATTACCGCTCCCACGCAACACATCGATCGGGCCATAAACACTGGCATAGCTATCAATGTATAAAACGGAGATCAAGACTTGTGGAACAACTGGCACATCACAGACTCTATGACACAAAAGATCATATAGCAACTCATATATGAGAAAGATACAAATTACACACAAAAGGGTCACAGGCCCAACAATACATCATGCGGAAGCAAATTAGTTGTCTAGTACAACAAGATCCAAATATATGGCCTAAGAGGCCTGCACATAAAACAAATCCTAGCCAGCTTGTTCCACGACGTCCCAAGCTGCCACCTGGGAACCCCGAACTACTCGTCGATGTTCAAGAAGAAACCACGTGTCTGCACGATGTCGTCCTTCTCTGAAACAAATTATAAAAGAAGCAAAGAGAGACTGAGTACGACGTACTCGCAAGTTTAGTAGGGCGATATAGGCCCAATGATGACGGAGGCTCTAAAGCTGTATAATATTTATTTTGCATAAAGCTAATTTTCCTTTATAAAAAGACATAAGTGACTCAATGGCACCGTCTACTCAGAATATTTTTCGAAAGGGGATAAGATAGTAAACTTTTCTCTTCGGTTCACATTGAACCAACTTGTAGCCAGAAGCCTCTCATCTCCACCAAGGCACTCCATCGAATCAACCTTGAGGAAATGAACCTTTAATCACACGTTGTAATGCAACCTTTAGCTGCCAAATTAATTAATTAGGTTCAGGTTCTCTATGATCTTATTGTCTATTCCCAATTCGTCCATAACCGCGGACACGACTTTTCAAAAAGATTTGACCCGACAGGGGTGTACTAATTTACCCATTGGTACCGTCCGGCTCGCCTAGTTAGCTCTCTTCCGGGGAAAGCTGGCACGTGGGTGCGGTTAACCCTTTACCTCGCGTGAGACTATCCAAGAGGTCATCTGTGGCGACAGGACAAGTTTACCCAGCCTATTTCAGCCCCTGCCCCCATAGCCACGTCCTAACCACCACCATCCTCATCGTTTCTTTTTCCGCTCACACACCCACACGCAAATGGAAATAGCAAACTAGAGGACCCTTGGATACGCCCGCACAAGTTATTCAGTTAGTAAGGAGCCCATACCCCCACCAATGGAAGCACGCTCGTCTTGGTTCAAGAGGTAAAGAACTCGCACCTAGGGGCAAGAATGAGACAAAACACCATCCCCGATGGCAACTCATCCAAGCCTTCTTAGCATTTGAATTAAGCACCACAAGTAATCACCATGCCCGAAACATTCCATCAGCATCATAATTATGGAATTTAATCAACGGACATAAATAGCATTCGACTAAGCATGGCTAAGCATATATAAACAAGAACTATATCTTTGTCTCGGGCCAACACATCAACCCTAGGGTTCATAGGTAGGGAAACATGTATTGGTTCGGGGAAAAACATGCATTCATAGGATACTATAGTATTGACCAAAAATTGACATAGAATCGAATGCATTATTATGGTGGATAAAATAAGTTTATAAAACAGTAGGATGCTAGATGCCAAGAAGGTTAGATTATCTCTTGCCTTGCTGCCGGGGCGTGTAGTACTGCTTGTCGGGGTAGGTAGGGTTAACCTCCACTCCGGAATCTATCGATACCCAAGCAAATATAGAAGAACAAAATAAATCACACGAAGACAAGGTGCAATGCATAATCATGATGACATGTCAAGTTGATGTATTGATATCATCATATGATTTAACTATCAATATTAAATGGAGCGCCAAATAATTAGTGCAATTATTTGGAAGCAACCCCATATTTACCTTAGTGTCCACATTGTTTACAATTTATTATATTATTACCAAGTGGCTTAGATATGCATGGACATGACATGATTAGTTAGGTATTGATCTTCTGATCGTTTTGGTACCTCATTTGTAATTTTCCGAGTTTCGATGAATAAAAGGCGAAATAAATAAATATTTGAATTTAATTCCTTTAATCAAATTAAGAATAACATCATATGAGAATTTGTGATCATGTTGTGATATTAGCATGGTTTAATAGCATTTGAAGTGTTGATCACATTGATATTTTATTCATAATTTTTGGTTAAGTATTTAACAAGTTATGAATTTTCCCAATTTGATATTATTTATGCCATTTTAGGAAAATCTTAGATAAACAGCAAGAATATAAATTCAAAAGATCATTTCAATGATTCTAACATGTAGAGTTTGTTTTTCTGAACAATTTGATATTTTATTTGCAAAAATTTGAAACATTATTTAAATAGTTATTAAATATTTTAAATTGTTTTATCTCCAAAAAGGAGAAATTCAAAACCCAGACAGGCCGGCCTTGTGCCGGCCAGGCCGGGCCACAGGCCGGGCAGAGGCCCGAATCCTCCGGCATTTGGCCGGCCCAGGCTGGGCTTCCAGGCCGGGAGGGTGGCCGAGGCTGCCGGCCTCGTGCCGGCCCAGGCCGGTGTGTCCAGGCTGGGCACCCTACCGAGCCAGCCGGCCTCATGGCCGGACAGGCCGGAGCCCAGGCCGGGCTCACGGAAACGGCGACGATGGCGACGGACTACGGTGACCGGCGGCGGGGAAGGCAGAGGGGGAGCGGGAAATGGCCAGAACGGACGCGGGGATTACCAGAGCAAGTGGCCGTGGTCGGGGAGGGTCGTGGTGGCTGGACGGCGACGCGAGCGAGCTCGACGTGCAACGGCCGGCGGCGGGGAATCCGGGACGGCGTCGGCGATTGCGGTCACCCCGGCTCAATTGCTTCGGCGTGGTGGAAGAGAGGGACCCGGCGGAGGTTTTTACCGGCGTCAATCTGCACGGGGCGGCCCTAGGCGACGGATGCGAGCTCGGCACCACGCCGGCAAATGGAGGAGCTCGGGAGGAGTACGGGAGGGAGAGAAAGGAGAGAAAGGGTGGGGAATGGATCCGGGGCAGGTGGGCATCGGCGCGTGGGTGACCAGCATGGGCACGGTGGCACGCGCGCAAGGGGGGCACGCCGGCATGGCACCAGTGCCGGCCGGCATTGTGGAGAAGAAAAGGTTTTCGCGAAAACCCCTGGCACAAATTCCAGTAATTGCAAACAGGTCCAGTAGCCCTTTTAGCGATTTAATTCAGGCACTAAACAAATTTTATAAATTCTGCAAAAAAATTATATAGCCTCCCCATGACATGTAGGAGCTCCACAAAAATTGGTGCCCCAAAATAAATTGTTTAGATTCACATTTATTCATATTGTTGCAATATGGTCATTTTGGATAAATTGCAAAATGCATTTATTTGAAGCACTTAAGCATTTCCAAAAATAATGAATTTAATCATGGAGGCTCCCAACATGAAAATGAAGCTCCCCACAATTTTAGTTTGAATTTTTGGAATGTTTAACTTGGGTCCAAAAATAGAATTTGAATTAAACCAATTTTGAATTCTCAAGTTTACTTCTTGTTTGGCAATATTTGGATTTTGAGAATTGGTTATAAGATGCGAACTTGGAACTTCCTAAACAATTTGGAAGTCCAAGAATAATTTGGTTGACAAGTTAAGAAATTTTATTTGGTGTGGAAGTTTGGAAAGGGTTTGCTTTCCCCATTTTAATTGCTTTCATATGTGGATAGTTAGAAGTAGCAATTTCATATGGATGCCATGATGCAAACAAGAATGAAACAGTGGAAAAATTCTTCGTATTTTTCAGTACAAAGCTGGGGCTGTTACAATTCTACCCCCCTTACAGGAATCTCGTCCCGAGATTCTAGGCTAGAGTGAAGAAGGCGGGATATTCCTGTCGAAGACTAGTTTCTCGCTCCCAAGTGGATTCTTCTTCGGAATGGTTAGACCATTGAATTTTGAGGAACTTGATGGTCTTGTTGCGTGTCTTCCTTTCCGCTTCATCCAAAATGCGGACCGGATGCTCACGGTAAGTCAAATCCTCCTTTCTGATTTTGATCTGATGATATCCGGACCTCAGATACATCTTGGAGAATACCGTTGCACCAGCTAGTTGATCGAATAGGTCTGTTATTCGAGGAATGGGATAGTTGTTCTTTATGGTCACCGCATTCAAAGGGCGGTAATCAACCACCAGACGAGGAACATTTGAATCCCTCTTCTTGATAAGATGACCGGGCAGCCCCAGGGTGAGCTACTCGGCTGGATGAATTCTTTTTCAAGCAGCTCATCAAGTTGCTTCTTCAATTCAGTTAGCTCTTCCGCTGGCATGCGGTAGGGACTTTTGGAAATTGGGGCGGTTCCCGGAACCAATTCAATGACAAATTCCACACTTCGACCAGGTGGCATGCCAGGCAATTCCTCCGGGAAGACATCGGGGAAGTCACACACCACAGCTATTTCCTGCATTTCAGGCGGGGTAATACCTTCCAGGAAGCATAGGCTGATCTCCGGCGAGAGCAGAGCGGTAGCAGATGGAGTTGCGGACGAAGGGGACCAATAACTCACCAACCCGACGGTTGGGTGAATCACTGTGACGGACTTGGAAGCACAGTTCAGGTTGGCCTGATATTTGACTAGCCGATCCATGCCCAGAATTACATCTAGCCCATCTGACTTCAGTGCTATCAACGGGAATGGAAAGGACCAATAGCCTATGGTAATCTGGACTTCCAGAGCAATCCATTTAGTGTGCCAACTAGAGCCTGGTGTTTTGACCACTAGAGGGGAGTCCATGTTCACAAATGGTATTTGATGGTTATGTGCAAAAACTATGGATATGAATGAATGCGATGCTCCAGAATCAAACAAGACTGAAGCTGGGTAATCATTGATTCGAAGCGTACCCATGAGAACTCCGGGGTCCTCCTCAACTCCTTCAGCCGATACGTGGTTCAGGCGGCCACGGCTGACGGTCATGGCCTTGGCGGCTGGTGTAGAGGGAGCAGGTGCAGGTGCTGAGGTAGTCGGTGCCTTCTGGGGACACTCCCTGGAGTATTGCCCCGACTGGCCACATCTGAAGGAAGTGGGCCTTGGCGGTGGTGGAGGCAGCTGAGGGCGGAAACCACTTCCAGCCACACCCAAGGTCGAGGTAGCTGGGCGAGGCGAAGGTGGCATGTACCCTGAAGGCCTTGGCGCGAAAGGTGCACGAGGCATAGCACTGAAGGGCACAAAGACCCTGCGCTTCTTGCCCTCGGAAGAAGAGGAGCTCTGGTTGTCCACGGGAGTTGGCCTTTTGGAAGACTCCAGCTCCTTCCTACCCTGCTCCATAGTGAGAGCCTGGTTGTAGAGCTCCTAGTAGGACTGGAACTTGAAGGGCAGGAGCTCATAACGGAGCCTCGGTGCAAGCCCCTTGCGGAAGAGGTATTGCTTGTCCTCATTGTTTGTCACGTCCCGAGGGGCGTATCGGGAGAGGTGGTTGAACTCACGCCCATAAGCTTGGACGTCCATGCGTCCCTGGGTCAGATCCAGGAACTCCCTCCTCTTGAGGTCCATGATGGGCTTGGGGATGTATGCCGCGCGGAATGCGGTGCGGAACTCAACCCATGTGAAGGCATGGCCAACATCGAACATCGACACATGGCTCTCCCACCAGGAGCTGGCGGCTCCATTCAACAGGTAGGTGGCGAAGTTGACTTGTTCCACCACCGGAACGTGCAACGCCGCGAACTTGCGCTCGAGAGCACGGAGCCAATCATCCGCATCAAGCGGCTCTTTAGCTTCAGAGAATGTGGGAGGTTGGGACTGCAAGAACTCAGTGAGAGCGTTGCAGTCGTTGTTCCTCCTGGCCCCTTGTTGCACCAACTGCTCGATCAGACGCTCATTTCGCAGCCGGTTCTCCTCGATGGCCATCAGAACCTCCGCCATTGAGGGCAGTGGCGGCGCCACCAGGGGGGCGAGGTGGGGCGGCCGCCCCCCCTCAGCTTTTGCCATTTTTTTTCATATATGTACACTGTATGTACGTATACAGGTATACGTGAACAGAAGCTATTAAAAAAACAAAGAAAGAAAAGAATGGGAAAGAGTCAGGCACGACCACGGGAGTGGGGCGTGGACGCACGCTAGGAGACCGACCTACTCGCTCGGTCGCAGGAGACCGACCTGCTCGCTCCGCCTGTTTCTCTTCCCAATCTGCTCCCTAGATCCGCCTTGCTCTCTCGATCCACCGCCCCTCGTTGCTCCCTGCTCGATCCACCGCCTCCGCCCTGCTCCCTGCGGCCTGCTCGATCCGCCGTACAATTGTGAGACTTCGACTTATTTACATTGTTCTTTCCGTACAATTGTGGATTACATGTGTTGTCAAAAAAAAAATCGCCGATGGCACACCTTTTACTGTTCGCCCCCCCCTCATCTCAATTCCTGGCTCCGCCACTGATTGAGGGTGGCGGCGGTGCATCGGGATCACCTTGATTACCATGACGGGCGGGAGCCATTCTGAAGATGTGGAACAACAACATAATTAGTAACCAACTCCGAACAGTTAGGATAGATCATTAGAGTCCTTCTTGATTTAGAGATTTAAGATAGCACTAACACAAGAACGGATTACGACAACCACGTGTGACATCACGTCATCGCGGCGATAGCAACGGAAACAACTGACTCGAAACAAACACTGGACGGTAGGAACCCAAACCCCGAGAACCTAGACTTCAACACCACAGTTAAAACAAATAGAGATAAGACATCAGAGTAGAGCGAGTTGGATGAGGAGTAAAAAGAATCCTAAGAAGGTTTTCACAACTCATTTTTAAGTTATAAATAATTTTCACGAACTAGACTCGGCATCGACCAAAAGAAAGGGTTTACTACAGGCAGTCCCGCTCTGATACCAACTTGTAGCGCCCTGACCCCGGAATTATACAGAGAGACTATGTAACCCACAGACTATGCTACACAATCGAAGGGCATGGAATTACCGCTCCCACGCAACACATCGATCGTGCCATAAACACTGGCATAACTATCAATGTATAAAACAGAGATCAAGACTTGTGGAACAACTGGCACATCACAGACTCTACGACACAAAATATCATATAGCAACTCATATATGAGAAAGATACAATTACACACAAAAGGGTCACAAGCCCAACAATACATCATGCGGATGAAAATTAGTTGTCTAGTACAACAAGATCCAAATATATGGCCTAAGAGGCCTGCACATAAAACAAATCCTAGCCAGCTTGTTCCACGACGTCCCAAGCTGCCACCTGGGAACCCCGAACTACTCGTCGATGTCCAAGAAGAAACCACCTGTCTGCACGATGTCGTCCTTCTCTGAAACAAATTATAAAAGAAGCAAAGAGAGACTGAGTACGACGTACTCGCAAGTTTAGTAGGGCGATATAGGCCCAATGATGACGGAGGCTCTAAAGCTGTATAGTATTTATTTTGCATAAAGCTAATTTTCCTTTATAAAAAGACATAAGTGACTCAATGGCATCGTCTACTCAGAATATTTTTCGAAAGGGGATGAGATAGTAAACTTTTCGCTTCGGTTCACATTGAACCAACTTGTAGCCAGAAACCTCTCATCTCCACCAAGGCACTCCCTCGAATCACCCTCGAGGAAATGAACCTTCACACGTTGTAACGCAACCTTTAGCTGCCAAATTAATTAATTAGGTTCAGGTTCTCTATGATCTTATCGTCTATTCCCAAGTCGTCCATAACCGCTGACATGGCTTTTCGAAAAGATTTGACCCTGCAGGGGTGTATTAATTTACCCATTGGTACCGTCCGGCTCGCCTAGTTAGCTCTCTTCCGGGGAAAGCTGGCAAGTGGGCGCGGTTAACCCTTTACCTCGCGTAAGACTATCCAAGAGTCATCTGTGGCGACAGGACAAGTTTACCCAGCCTATTTCAGCCCCTGCCCCCCATCGCCATGTCCTAAACACCACCATCCTCATCGTTTCTTTTTCCGCTCACACACCCACACGCAAATGGAAATAGCAAACTAGAGTACCCTTGGATACGCCCGCACAAGTTATTCAGTTAGTAAGGAGCCCATACCCCACCAATGGAAGCACGCTCGTCTTGGTTCAAGAGGTAAAGAACTCGCACCTAGGGGCAAGAATGAGACAAAACACCATCCCCGATGGCAACTCATCCAAGCCTTCTTAGCATTTGAATTAAGCACCACAAGTAACCACCATGCCCGAAACATTCCATCAACATCATAATTATGGAATTTAATCAACGGACATAAATAGCATTCGACTAAGCATGGCTAAGCATGGCTAAGCATATATAAGCATATATAAACAACAACTATATCTTTGTCTCAGGCAAACACATCAACCCTAGGGTTCATAGGTAGGGAAACATGTATTGGTTCGGGGAAAAACATGCATTCATAGGATACTATAGTATTGACCAAAAATTGATATAGAATCGAATGCAATATTATGGTGGATAAAATAAGTTTATAAAACTGTAGGATGCTAGATGCCAAGAAGGTTAGGTTATCTCTTGCCTTGCTACCGGGGCGTGTAGTTCTGCTCGTCGGGGTAGGTAGGGTTAACCTCCACTCCGGAATCTATCGATACCCAAGCAAATATAGAAGAACAAAATAAATCACACGAAGACAAGGTGCAATGCATAATCATGATGACATGTCAAGTTGATGTATTGATATCATCATATGATTTAACTATCAATATTAAATGGAGCGCCAAATAATTAGTGCAATTATTTGGAAGCAACCCCATATTTACCTTAGTGTCCACATTGTTTACAATTTATTATATTATTAACAAGTGGCTTAGATATGCATGGACATGACATGATTAGTTAGGTATTGATCTTCTGATCGTTTTGGTACCTCATTTGTAATTTTCCGAGTTTCGATGAATAAAAGGCGAAATAAATAAATATTTGAATTTAATTCCTTTAATCAAATTAAGAATAACATCATATGAGAATTTGTGATCATGTTGTGATATTAGCATGGTTTAATAGCATTTGAAGTGTTGATCACATTAATATTTTATTCATAATTTTTGGTTAAGTATTTAACAAGTTATGAATTTTCCCAATTTGATATTATTTATGCCATTTTAGGAAAATCTTAGATAAACAGCAAGAATATAAATTCAAAAGATCATTTCAATGATTCTAACATGTAGAGTTTGTTTTTCTGAACAATTTGATATTTTATTTGCAAAATTTTGAAACATTATTTAAATAGTTATTAAATATTTTAAATTGTTTTATCTCCAAAAAGGAGAAATTCAAAACCCAGACAGGCCGGCCTTGTGCCGGCCAGGCCGGGCCACAGGCCAGGCAGATGCCCGAAGCCTCCGGCATTTGGCTGGCCCAGGCCGGGAGGGTGGCCGAGGCTGCCGGCCTCGTGCCGGCCCAGGCCGGTGTGTCCAGGCCGGGCACCCTACCGAGCCAGCCGGCCTCATGGCCGGACAGGCTGGAGCCCAGGCCGGGCTCACGGAAACGGCGACGACGGTGACGGACTACGGTGACCGGCGGCGGGGAACGCAGAGGGGGAGCGGGAAACGGCCAGAACGGACGCGGGGATTACCAGAGCAAGTGGCCGTGGTCGGGAAGGGTCGTGGTGGCTGGACGGTGAGTCGGCGACGCGAGCGAGCTCGACATGCAACGGTCGGCGGCGGGGAATCCGGGACGGCGTCGGCGATTGCGGTCACCCCGGCTCAATTGCTTCGGCGTGGAGGAAGAGAGGGACCCGACTGAGGTTTTTACCGGCGTCGATCTGCACGGGGCAGCCCCAGGCGACGGATGCGAGCTCGGCACCACGGCGGCAAATGGAGGAGCTCGGGAGGAGCATGGGAGGGAGAGAAAGGAGAGAAAGGGTGGGGAATGGATCCGGGGCAGGTGGGCATCAGCGCGTGGGTGACCAGCATGGGCACGGCGGCACGGGTGTGGAGGGGCACGGCGGCACGCGCGCAAGGGGGGCACGCCGGCATGGGCGCCTCGGCATGGCGCCAGTGCCGGCCGGCACTGTGGAGAAGAAAAGGTTTTCGCGAAAACCCCTGGCACAAATTCCAGTAATTGCAAACAGGTCCAGTAGCCCTTTTAGCGATTTAATTCAGGCACTAAACAATTTTTATAAATTCTGCAAAAAATTTATAAAGCCTCCCCATGACATGTAGGAGCTCCACAAAAATTGGTGCCCCAAAATAAATTGTTTAGATTCACATTTATTCATATTGTTGCAATATGGTCATTTTGGATAAATTGCAAAATGCATTTATTTGGAGCACTTAAGCATTTCCAAAAATAATGAATTTAATCGTGGAGGCTCCCAACATGAAAATGAAGCTCCCCATAATTTTAGTTTGAATTTTTGGAATGTTTAACTTGGGTCCAAAAATAGAATTTGAATTAAACCAATTTTGAATTCTCAAATTTACTTCTTGTTTGGCAATATTTGGATTTTGAGAATTGGTTATAAGATGCAAACTTGGAACTTCCTAAACAATTTGGAAGTCCAAGAATAATTTGGTTGACAAGTTAAGAAATTTTATTTGGTGTGGAAGTTTGGAAAGGGTTTGCTTTCCCCATTTTAATTGCTTTCATATGTGGATAGTTAGAAGTAGCAATTTCATATGGATGCCATGATGCAAACAAGAATGCAAAAAGTGAAAAAATTCTTCGTATTTTTCAGTACAAAGCTGGGGCTGTTACAACCGGTTGAAGGGACAGTAGGCCTCCGGAACCCCGCCTCTTGTGATCCTGTACGGGAGAGGGGCGATCAGGTTTTTAGGGAGCGCAGTCGCGCGACTGCTGGCATCGAGTTCTTCCCCAACGACGACTTCTTCCCCGACATTGGCAGCGTTTTCATCAACGATATGGGTGACAACGTGAACGCCAATGATTCCGCTGCTGCCACACTGTATGAACTTTTAATCTTTCTGTTTGAGATATTGCTAGAGTTTCTGCTTATAGTAGGTTCTTTATATTCGTTCGGTTTATCTACTGTTTTAGTAGATCACATGATTAGTTTAATTCTTGTTATTCTAGTCATAATATGCTTACTGTTTTTGTGGATTAAATCATATGCAAAATTGCTTATATTTTCATCAAACAGTTATATAGCACAAATTTCTGTATGTATGCGCAAGCCTCCAACTCCGAACACATGCATGTCTCTCTTTGACTTTTTGGTAATTCTGCCCGGTGATATTGCTGGGCATGCCTCTTCTTCGATTTTTGCTGCACCCCTGCAGGATGACCCGCGTGCATCTGTTCGAGAGGTCTATTGAGCGGGCTCTGCGGCACGACATCCTTGTGTAGTCCGATCAAGAATTCTCTTCACAAAAAGACTGCAGCCGCACCATGTAACCACACGACGCACGCGTCCGTCATCTGCTTGGACCGAAAAGATGACCCTTCAGCCAAGCCACCCTAGCACTCTGCAACCCGCGAAGGGACTCAATCGTCAACGGATTTGTCGCTTGTACTAACTGGTTGGCAACACCATGGGCGCCTCCAGTAGAGCCTCCGTCAAGATTGCTGGGAAGACTCTATTGAGATTACCCGGAAATATTGTCGTGCTATAAGACTCGGGTGGCCCCACTGGCGACTTCAATATGCAAAAAAAAAAAATTGAACACGAATTTATATGAAGGACTTTTATTAAAATTTAAATAAAATTTAACAATCTTAAGTAAAATTGAAGCTAACTTAGACGAAATTTAAACGAACACCTAGATCTATTGCCACTATTTCGGCCCTTTGGGAATATCCATGACTGACGTGGCCGACATGTGGTAAACTTCGATTTTGAGAAAGTTCAATGCTGATGGCCACCGGCGGACCTAGCGTCCCTGTTACCCGGGCAGCTGCCCGGGCTTCCGGCCGGCCGGCAAAGCCTATTTAATGATCATTTGTTACATAATTAGCATAATCAGTCATAGTATTAAGTGTTTGCCCAGGTTTTACAATTTTTCTGGGTCCGCCACTGCTGATGGCCATGTCGACATCGATGACATACGTGGACGGCGGCAAGCTCTGACCGAGACTTGGATGCTGCGGGCCATGCGATGATGGCCACCTGCATGCTCGGCCATGACAGGGTCTCCGGCCACTCCTCGTCGTCCTCGTCTTCTCCTTCCTCTTCTGCCGATCTCTCGTCAGGCGGCACCAGGTCATCGGAGGTGAGGAAGAAGCTGCGGAGGCGGTCGTTGTACTCCGCCTGCACCACGACGTCCTAATAGGGCGACGACCGAATGTACTACGGGTCGCGCCGTAGCTTCCATGGCATGGTCTAACACACCATTTTGATGTAGTCGACGCGAGTGCCTGGTGAGCGGAGGCGCCACCGAAACATTGACAATTTTGGGCACCCAGACGGTCGGTAGGCAGCAATCAACTATCACCAGTAGGTTGTTGTGCAAGTGGTTCTGCATCCCCTGTACCGTCATCAAACGACGGCCGTCAGGCGTGTAGGACGGGAGCAGTTGATACAGAGGCGGAGGTGGACGCACATGTGACGAGCTGGCCTGACGCTGAATTCTTTGGTTGAGGCGGTGCATGTCGCGATGATGTGCACGTTCTGTGACCAGCTCGCGGCAACGAAGGTTGCGGTCCATCAGGATGCTAGCGGTGGAGATAGAGGCAGTGAAGCAGAGGGACGGTGATGGAATGTTTGTGTGTGTGTGTGTGTGGTGGGGTGGAGGAGTGCTAGTGCATAAAACCGGACGATGAGACAGTAGCCGAGCAAACGTGCGAGGTTGTGGTGGCTGAGATTGTCGAGACGGGTGTTGTAAGTTGCCTGTGAAGCATATGAAGAGCCAAAGAGAGTTAGGGAAACTCCAACGTAGAGACCATTCTGTCTGAAATGTTACGTTTCGGTCCGTTTGGGTGCAAAGCACGGCCCAATGCGCCGACGCAAACGGACCCATGGTTCGTTTTTTGTTCGTGCAGCATCCGGCTAGACCCATTCCTGACCCAAATCTGGGGCAGGTTTTCATTCACACGGACGAGAAACGGAGCGTCGCCACATCCAGCCGCATCCGTCCACGCTGGTCCACCTCCCTGATTCGGCCCCACTTGGCAGCGACACAACCGACAGCCAGGTCCATCCTTTTATCTACGCGTGCGGGAGGACCCGACCAGTTCATCCCACTTCTGGCCACTACTACTCCCTCGCCGCCGGCAGCAAACCCTAGCCCACCGCCCACACCACCCAATGGGGTTCTTTAAGAAGAACGGCAAGGGGGCGCACAACGCCGAGGCCGGGTCCTTGTTGGGGCAGCGACGCCGCGCTCCCGCCCCGGCCGCTCTGTTCCAGATTGCACCGCCGGTGGTGGCGAACCAGCCACGCGTGAGAGAACGGCCCTACATCGGCGTCGACACCTGCCGGTGGTACTGGGACAACGCCGTCCCTCTCCCCTGGTCAGACGTCCATCTCCCGGACAACTGGCATCTGAATCCGGAAAGGATTCCGGTGCCCGTCGTCCAGACGAGCGGACGAGCCAGGCAGCTGGAGATCCAGCGTCTACCGGCCTAGCTACCACCGGGCCTCCTCCACGACCCGGCGTTCGCGCTGGAGAGTCCCTACTGGGACACTTGGTTCCGTGACGAGCACGACGCTCGTCGCCGGAAGGCGTTCCTGTCCGTGTGGCGGCTGCCGCCGCCCCGACGCCGCTCTGCTCCGCCGTCCCCACCGATGTGGGTGAAGGAGGAGGAGCAGCATGAGCCCGACCCGGACGAGGAGGAGGACTACCCCGAGCTCAAATAGGCCATGGAGGCCTCGGTCACCCACGCCGCGGAGGAGCTCCGAATGTGTCCAGGCCTGGACATCGTCCTACGCTGGTCCGCCGCGGAGGCCCATAATCCACCGCCGCCACCGTCGTGGTACGAGACCATGCACCTGGACCTGCCGCCGGCCCGGCCTCTCTCCGAGGGGCTCATCGGCCTGAACTGGACCTGGCATGGTCCGCTTCCCGAGCTGCCGCCGGAGCAGCCGTAAGAGCAGCTGGCGACTCCGACGGCGAGGGCGAGTGTGCCACCGGCCCATCTTTGGGCCCCTCCACTGTTCATCGACCTCGGCGACAACGATGACGAGGAGTAGGCCGGCGGTAGCTAGGTAGTAGCTACGACAGTTTTTTTATTTTCGTTATGTGTAAACAGGTCGTTTGTGGCCCATCTCCCTATCTATGAATGAAAAACGGTCTTTTACTGGCCTGCTATGGATCGAAAAAAAATGGGTCGGCCGTGTTGGGTACACTGCGCGCAACCCGGACGCGCCCGGAGATTTCATGTCCATCGCCCGACCCAAACGGGTGAAAAACGGACCAAAATCTGATACGTTTGGGTCTCTTAGTTGGAGTTGCCCTTAGGGTTCATTAGTAAATATTTCATAATCAACCATGACCCGACAATATCCTTCATACTAATTAAATTAGTTTAATTTCTTGGTGTAAAATAAGCATGATTGTTATACCGTTGGAACACATGGTCTTTTATCTAGTAGTTCCGATTTTTGTTAAAAATAATATATGTGGAGAATCTTAGGTGGGGTGCTAAATGAACATGGGCATTTAGCTAGTAGTACTAATTTTGATCAAAAAAAATTCTATATACGGAGAATCATAGGTTGGATGCTAAATGACAAATGACCAATGAATGGTAAATCAAATAACTCGGGAAAGTATACATAAGAGATAGAGTGTTTACTATAGAAGATCCCAAAATTATTGGGACGTGTATTAGGCTGGTGCCAACGGGGTCGAGAGGGAGGGCGATATCGCCCGGGGGGAGGCGGGAGGGGGGCGGTAGGGGGGCGGGATGGTAGTGGCGGGCGGTGGATCCACCGCCCGGCGGTAGCGGCCGCTACCGCCCCGCTCTCACCCGCGTTGGCGGCGGTAGTGGGGCGATAGGGAGGCGGGAGCGGGGCTGTAGGGGTGATAGGGAGGCGGTAGCGGGGTGATAGTGGGGTGAGAGTGGAGGAGAGAGATTACAGCCTGCCACTATAGCCCGTGCACTGGCACCGTGGGGTGATAGTGTGGTGAGAGTGGGGTGAGAGTGAAGAAAAAAGCTGACGTGGCAGCGCTATCACGGGCTATAGTGGGTGATGCACTGGCACCAGCCTTAGCAGCAGTGGTGCTTTCAAGATAAGAGACATCACACTGTGTCAGTGGCTCAGTGCTACACGGTGTACCCTGTTCGGCGACGAGACACTTCAGCGCCAGCTTTTGTACCCCAATCAATGCCCAAACCTGCCTCCTACTATTAGAGCAACTCCAGCCCCCCGTCTGAGAGCCTCAGGACCACTTTTTTTTGACTGTCGGTGGGCGATTTTTCTCCCAGTCGTCCCCCATTTCTCCCTGTCGTCCCTCAGGTCTTGTTTTTCGCCGGATTTGGCCCAAAAGTTATCCGGCGTCTCAGGCCGAATCCACCGCGGTGGGTTCGGCCTGGGGGCGCCAGCATAAGGGAAACGCCACGCGGGCCATCCCTGTCGGCAAGACAACATTGATTCCCGTCGGATTTTTTTCGGCTCCCTCCATTTCCTCCTCCATATCCCGCACCTCCCGCCATTTCTCGCCCCGCGCGCCAGAACCACTTCCAATGGCGCCGAAGAAATTTAACAACCCACGAGCCACCGGCGAAGAACCACCGGCGGCGAAGAGGACGGGGGCGACCGTCGGGAGGGGGAGGGGAAGGGAGCGGCCGGCGGGCTTGAGCAACACCGAGTGGTTGGAGGAAGTCGAGCGGAGAAAGACGGTCACCGCCGACCGTAAGGGAAGGGACGAGAGGAAGAAGGCGCAGGAGGCGAAGGAGGCGCGACAGGCGGTGTCGGACCTGGTGGCGGCGGCCTCGTCGGCGGTCGAGCGGGGGAAACCGTGCTTCCCTGCGCCGTCGCCTCTGTTTGCGCCGCGCGGGCTGTATTTGCCGCCCGGCGCGTGGGGAAGCCAAGGAAGCCAAGCCAGCATGGCGTCGCCGTCGGCCTTCTCGCCGTCGCCCACCGCCTTCTCACCAGCTTCGCCGGCCACACCCCACTGGAGGGGCTCGCCCGACTACGGAGACAGCGACCCGCATGGCGGATTCAACACCAACATCGCCTTCCCACGTGGCCCTTCCGCATTCAGCGCCGGAACAAGCCTTCCCTACGGGGGCTCGTCTGCCTGCGCAAGCTCGCCGGCCATACACCACCGCGGACCTCTGTTCCCCCCTCTAGTGAATCCGCTCGAGTTCGGCGGTGGTGCCCGTAGCGTGTTCGGCCAAATGCCCGATGACTCACAGGAAGCCGTCATGGACGACATCATCGCGTCCGGTTCAGCGGCGACCCGTCATGCCTGCGGGGAGAGGATGAGGTTGATGATTAGTTCTTCGGGGATGAGTTCGGCAGGGAGGAGGAAGTATACGGGACGACGACGAGGAAGAAGAAGAACAACCTGTCACCGCGGCCAAGGGGAAGAACAAGAAGAAGAAGGCAGCCGCCGATAAAGACGAGCCTCGCCTCAAGTGGACCTCCAAAGAAGACGAGTGCCTGGCCGAAGCCTGGAAGATGGTGAGCATTGACCCGATTACCGGCGCAAATCAGAATTCTGACAACTATTGGAAGAGGGTCAAGAGGACGTTCGACGAGCTCAAGCTTTGCGACCCCGAGTTCAAGACAATCTACATGGAGCGTGGCGAGAAAGCGATGGCGAACCATTGGGGGATCGTCCAGGCGGCCTGCAGCAAATGGCACGGGATCGTCGAGGAGGTCATGGCTCGCCCGGAGAGCGGCGCCGACGCCGAGCGTCAGGTAACCCTGTTTTGGTCGCCGCCATGGATTGTTCGCTCGTCTTCGGCTGACATATTTTTCTTTGGCACGCCGACAGATGGTCCGGATGTTCGAGATGTACCGGCAGGACAACAAAGACGCCGAATTCAAGTACCTCCATGTGTTCACCAGGATCGAGAAGTGCGAGAAGTGGGCAGAGGTTCGCCTGAACCTCGGCAAGGGGAAAGAACCCTACAACCCCGACACGCCGGGAACGGCAGCCTCGGATGGACGCCCGGATGGAAACAAGAAAGCGAAGGTGGCGAAGGCAAGTGCACCGGTGACAGAAAGGCTACGCACGTCGACCGAGAAGTGCATCGCCGACGCCAATACTCACGCCGTCTAGTGGGAGGAGAAACAGGACGCGAGGTGGACACAGCTGCTGCAGAAGCAGGACGTGAAGATCGATCTCCTCAAGACCAACGTCGCGGCCAAGAAGAGGAACACGGATCTGGCGTTCCTCATGGGCGGCAGCCCGATGTCGATGGACGACAAGGGGAAGGCGTGGTAGATGGGCCACCGCGACCTCATCCTGAACGAGATACCAGCGCCGACGCCGACTCCGCCAACGGAAAGTTGTACCACGAAATCGTCTCCGAGCTCCGTCGCAACGCTGGCATTATCGTCACCGAGCCCTGCACCACCATCGGCCGACCCTGTCGTGGTGCAAGTGGACGACGACGAGCCGGCTGTGTGAGTTCGACGGCCGATTTGTGGCCGCTTTTGATCGCCGAATTGTGTCTATTCGCCGAATTGTGGAATTTTTTGTTGCCAAACTTTGTGGCTAGATCACCGAACTGATCGCCAATTTGTAGTGGGAACATGTTATTTAAAAAAAACATCTTGGAGGGCGAAATCTGGGGGGACGACTGGGAACCGTGAACTCCCCAAGGATCGGGGAGCGCCGGCGGAAGGGCCAAAAGGCCATCGCCGAGCAACTCCAGCCACGCCCCCAGGAGCTCCCCCAGGATGCCTTTTTCATCTCCTGCGACGCAAAAAAGGCAAAAAAATCCCCTAACCACGCCCTAGGAGCCCCTAGACCTCAAAAAGACGCCGACAATCCCAGGCCAAACCTAGCTAGCTGGGGTTCTCTTGTGGACGCCGGCGGAAGCGACCTCCAATCCCGTCCTCCCACGCGTCCCTCTCTCTCCGCCACGCATCTTCTCTCTCCCCCACGCCTTCCTACCACGCCGGCGCGCCCAAAGAGCACAAACCATCCCCAGGGTCCTTTTTCTTCGCCGGCGTGCTCCCAGATGCCCCCTTTTCGTCCGGCGTTTACTCCTGGGAGCTCCTGGGTTGCTCTAAATCTCGCAGGTGGTGGACCAGCAAACTCATCTCTTCCACATTTTGCTCTCGTCGATCGTCTCCCTTCTCTTCTTGTACGAGGCCGAAAAACATTGGCCCAACCCATCCGCCCCATTAGGTTGCTGCTCAATGCTCATACTCACATTCTTACTCGGCCGGCCACACCGGCGCCCGGCGATTCCCAACGCTTGCCGTGCCCCTGCTTCTCGTTTCCGGTCACCTCGACCCCGCCGGCCACCAGCATTCGGCCACCCGGGACGCTGCTGTGCCGTTCGCCTCGACCCAGCCGGCCACCCCTGCACAGCTGCACTCTCGCCTCCGGCCACTTCATTCAGGTATGATGTTTTCTACGCTCCAGTCTCTCAGCCAAAACGGTCTGTTTGACGTATCCAGATTTTGCCTCCTGATGCACAACAATTTCTTGCCCTTTTCTCCTTATTTTTTTCGTTTACTTTATTATGCGCTGCTAGTTTCTTGCCTTGTGGAGTATTTCGTAGACATGAATGAACGTCGTAGTGTTCTGTTGGTGTCACCTGTCATTTAGACTGTCGTCGTTTATCGCTTATGAATGCACATAAAAGATCTGTCTAGTTGCCAAAAAAATTTGAAGATCCGTAAAAGATTATAGTTTCTATGTTGCTGTTTTGCGTAGTATCACAATTGGCTATTTGGCTAAGCGTTCGAATTTGGATTTAGGAAACAAAGCAGCTCTCACAATGAAGAGGAAAAAACCTCCCGATGGAAAGCCATGTAAGTTCTTTGTCCCTTTGCGGGAAAAACACTATTCCCTCTGATCCATAATAAGTGTCGGAGATTTAGTACTAGTTTAGTACAAAGTTATTATCGAGACTTATTTTAGATCGGAGGGAGTACATCTACATCTTAGAATACGATAGTAGCAGGTTAGTATTACTCCTCTTATATCTTGACTATTTGCATAATTACAGGTTGAGCTTCCTCGGAATGGATAAAATAGGAAATTAAGGGGTAAGGGTACGGTTACCATACTTTACTAGATCATGATGGCGCGCGTTGCCGCGCCCATGAATTTTGACACTATATTGAGAGTAATTCACATAAATATTGGTCAAATAGGAATCTTTGGACTTGAATGCATGTTTAGCATACATTATCTGTTTTATCTAAAAGGGATATCAAAACTCATAATCCACATTGCAGTAAAATATTGTATAGAAAAAGGTTAGACGAAGAAAAAACTGAAGAGTTGTTCATCGAAGCATAGAGCATTGTCTTCAGTTTGCAAGTACTGATTAGCATTTCATTTTCTAAGATAGGAACTAAGGAAGGTGTATTGTGTGTTCTTTTCATTTTTTTTGTTTTTGTTTGGAAAGGTGCCAACACTTATCATTCTTATTGTTGAAGAAGATTGGCAGCTTGCCATTCAGTAAGTTTTCACAGCATATATGGATACAAACAATGCACATTATGTCTAAACAATCAACGATAGCTGAAGCAATGAATAACAACATATCAACAAACTGGAATTGGTTACAACATGTTATGTGTCTTTAGCCTCTGAAGATTGCAAAATTAATTAAGATCATTGACTACAAAATTTCCAGTACATTCTACTAAAATGAAAAAACTCATATCACATAGATGACAGCCTGAGCCTGCATTCATTCTTATCTTTGAAGTGCAATAGTTCTTGAAATGGGACGGCATCAAACATTGGTTCAAATGGATCCTAGTTCTGAATCTGTTGTTGTTTTATCTCTGGTCTAGATTATTAAGCACAACATGTAAAGCACATGTGGGTTAGTATAGTCAGGATATCACGAATACACTTCAATGTAATAAATATTTGTCCGGCATAAACTCATAAATCATGACATGATGACATAAATATAGATAAATGGACACCAGACAGTGCTGCTAGAAGCTAGAGCAAGCTCATCTGACATAAGCATTGTTTTCCTTAATACTCTGAAGCATCATTTGAGAATTATGAACCCGACTAAGAGTCAATGGTGAAGGCTTGTCAATATTAGTGAGCGTGACTTGCTCAGGCATACTTAAAAAGAAAAGTCGTCCAAGCATCGTTACATAGAACCATATTTTACCATCAATTTGAAGAAATACAAACTATATCAGATCTATAAATTGTGCAAACAAAAAATTGATGCTATGTTCATGATGTGGCCTCATAGCAGAAAAAATTGGGGCGACTTGAAGGCATGACCGACATATATTCGTAGTTGGAACATGCCAATGCCCTGACTGGGGAAAGTCCAAATGGAGACCAAGCTCCAGAGAGCTCGGTTTCCAATAAAAAAATAAATCCGCATTTTGTCGTTTTAAAAATTCTTAAAAAAATAGTTATAGACAATATCTAGATACACCAGTGTGAAAATTTTGAAGACCAAATTAGTATTATTATGAGCCACGAAAAAATAACAAATTTGGCAAGATTTCAAAATTTTGACATTGCACATTCCCCAGATCAGAATACAACGAATTTATGATTGAAAATTTTCACAGTGGTGGATCTGGATATTATCTACGGCTATAATTTTTTTAAACTAAAAAATACGGATTCAATTTTTTTAAAAACCGATCTTCCTCGAGCTCAGCCTCCATATCGCCGCACTCCTAGTGACTTGTAGTACGTACCTTTCTAGTGTTCCAGCAGCTCCCTCTCCCTACCCCCGATATATAGGCTCCATTTCCATGCACCAGATATATAGGCTCCATTTCCATGCACTCGATATAAATTCAAAATAATCTTTCGTTCAATTATTCAAGATTTGAAGCGAACCTACAACATATATACAGTAACTTTTATCATCCCAATCTTAAATATTAAGCTTGTTTGCTGAACAAAAAATGGTAGGGTAATAAAGGAATTCCGAAGGCCTAGAATTAGTTTCTCAGCTCATAGATATCCAATAGACCCATCTACAAATTTCAGAAATGATAAACTGTATCAGGGAAATACGTAGTAGAAACAAAACAGAATATGAAAAAACAAAAATGACATGAACAGAGAATGTACATGTCCCGATGGGATGGATGCGTACCAACACCTGAGTGCCTGAACGTCCAGTCAAACAGTGAACATGTCGTTGTGAGGTTGCCGGCGGGTGGAGCACTCTGAGAAAAGGTCGGATCTGCTTGGCGGCGTGCCTTGGCCTTACTTCCCGACGGCGGCGCACATACGGAGCAAGGAAATTTATGTTCTGGCGGTGCACTCCGGCAGCTCGCGCTGGTGCCATCATTAACTGAATCACATACCAATGGAGCTAGGGACGTACCGCCGTACCGGCATGGAGATGGCGTCATGGCGGAAGTGCAGAGGCCGTCCTGGAAGGCAGCATTGCTGGGTTCTGCCAGCGCCTCCGCTCAAGGTCGACGTCGGGGGAGATGGGCACCGCGGTGCATCGGTCCGCCGCCGCATCGCCTGGGGCGTGCGCTCGGACGCCGCATCGCCTCGGTCTTCCTCCCCGGCCGCATAGCATCGCATTGCCCGGTTGACCCAAATCCCTCGCTGCCTACCTTTTTTTTCGTTCGTCGGTGCTCTTCCAAATTATTTCACGCCAGGCTGAGTAGATGGGCTTTAGTGTGTTTTCTGGGCCCAAGTTACCACAGAAGGCCAATTTTACCTCCTGTGTAGCTTCCCCTAGGGATATTTAGGCCCAGTGCAGAAAAGAGGTAGATCCAACGGCCAGAAATAGCTAGGAAGAGCATCCGACGGTCAAAAATCCCCAGGTTGTGAGAGCGCTCCTGTTTGTGTCAGTTATAATATCCCTAATATTATTGTGTATATCATCTGCATTCAGAGCCATATTTTCTTCATGTGGTCATTAAATGCGGTGGCAACATGTCCAGGCAACTGTGCCGGACATGGCTCACTAGTAGAAAACAGGTCTTTCGCCCAGACCTTTAGTCGCGGCCGTGTCTCAACCCGCGACTAAAGGTCCGGCCACGTCACCCCGAAACCGGCGGCCCCTTTTGTCCCGGGTCGTTAGGGCCTTTTTGTCCCGATTTGAGATACAAACCGGGACAAAAGGGGCCGCATTGTCCCGGTTTGTATCTCAAATCGGGACACAAACCGGGACAAAAGGTCTGGCCCTATATATATGCATCTCCTCTTCCCCCTCTCTTGTTTTTTTTTCTGGTGGAAGGTGGTGTAGGTTTGTGCTAGTTTTTTCTTCTTCATATGCACTAGAGGTGTTCGGTGAAATGCCTGTTAGAGCGATGCCACTTGAGTTCACACAAGACAAACATGATATGAGGTGCCCGAGCCACACTTAAGCTTCCTCCTCTTTGTTTCCAAGTGTCCTAAAAGGTTAGCAAATACTTTCTCGTTTAGACCACGCAGTACTAATTTTAGCATCGTGATTGCGTTTGATATAAAGTTGCATGATGTAGATGGGCCATCCATGGATGTACGGTGACCGACTCTCTAGCGCTTACAGAGAAGGCGTGTGTTCTTTTATCGTTGTGACCGAGGCGAACAAGTGGCGGGATGGTTTTATGTGTTGTCCATGTTGAATGACGGAATGAGAAGGATTACACTTCCTCAAGAGTCATTCGGAGCCACCTGCTTTGGTTCGGTTTCATGTCCGGCTATAATGTTTGGACCAAGCACGGAGAAAGAGAGGTTATGATGGAATACGGCGATGAAGAAGAGAACGATGATGACAACTACCGATCTATGTTCCCTGAATACGCTGATACCGCAATGAAAGACAATGAAGAAGAAGGAGGTGAAGAACAGGCAGCAGATGAGCCCGCTGATGATCTTGGTCGGGTCATTTCTGATGCAAAGCGAGACTGCGACACAGAAAAGGAGAGGTTGCAATTCGAGCAGATGTTACAGGACCACAACAAATTGTTGTACCCAACTTGTGAAGATGGACAGAAGAAGCTGGGTAGCACACTGGAATAGCTGAAGTGGAAGGCAGAGACCGGTGTGACTGACTCGGGATTTGAAAAGTTGCTGGTACTAATGAAGAAGATGCTTACAAGAAATAATGAATTGCCCGCCAGTACGTACGAAACAAAAAAGCTTGTCTGCCCTCTAAGATTAGACGTGCAGAAGATACATGCATGCCCTAATGACTGCATCCTCTACCGTGATGAGAAGTACGAGAATATGGATAAATGTCCGGTATGCACTGCATTGCGGTATAAGATCATAAAAGATGACCCTGGTGATGTTGAGGGCGAGCCACCCAGGAAGAGGGTTCCTGCCAAGGTGATGTGGTATGCTCCTATAATATCACGGTTGAAACATTTGTTCAGAAACAAAGAGCATGCCAAGTTGTTGCGATGGCACATGGAAGACCGTAAGAAAGACGGGATGTTGAGGCACCCCGCTGATGGTCGGCAGTGGAGAAAAATCGAGGGAGACTTCCCGGACTTTGCAGGTGACGCAAGGAACTTATGGTTTGGTCTAAGTACAGATGACATGAATCCTTTTGGGGAGCAGAGCTGTAGTCACAGCACCTGGCCCGTGACTCTATGTATCTACAACCTTCTTCCTTGGTTGTGTATGAAGCGGAAGTTTATTATGATGCCAGTGCTGATCCAAGGCCCGAAGCAACCCGGCAACGACATTGATGTGTACCTAAGGCCATTAGTTGATAAACTTTTACAGTCGTGGGCCGAACCAGGTGTACGTGTGTGGGATGAGCACAAACAGGAGGAATTTGACCTACGAGCGTTGCTGTTCGTAACCATTAATGATTGGCCTGCTCTTAATAACATTTCAGGACAGACGAAAAAAAGATATAATGCATGCACCCACTGTTTAGATAAGACTGAAAGTATATATCTGGATAAATGTAGAAAGAATGTGTACCCGTACAATCGTCGTTTTCTTCCGCCCAGGCATCACTTAAGAAAAAAAGGCAAGCATTTCAATGGCAAGGCAGAAACCCGGACGAAGCCTGTCCCCCGTAGTGGTGGTGATTTATTTGGTATAGTCAAGGATTTAAATGTAATCTTTGGAAAGGGTCCTGGCAGAGAACCTGTTCCGAATGACGCTGACGGACACGCACCCATGTGGAATAAGAAATCTATATTTTGGGAGCTACAATATTGGGAAGTGCATGAGATCCGCTCTGCAATCGACGTGATGCACCTGACGAAAAATCTTTGCGTGAATATTCTAGGCTTCCTGGGCTTGTATGAGAACTCAAAAGATACACCGGAAGCACGGGAGGACCAGCAACGTCATAAAGGACGAGACGGCATGCATGCAGGGCAGTTTGAAGGGCCTGCCAGCTACGCTCTTACCAAAGAAGAGAAGGAAATCTTTTTTGAAGTGCTTTTCAGTATCAAGGTCCCGTCTGGCTTCTCGTCGAACATAAAGGGAATAGTAAATATGAAAGAGAAAAAAATTCCAAAACCTATAGTCTCATGACTGCCACGTGCTTATGAAGCAATTGCTTCCGGATGTATTGAGGGGAATTCTACCGGAAAATGTTCGACTAGCCATTGTGAAGGTATGTGCATTCCTCAATGCAATTTCTCAGAAGGTAATCGATCCAGAAAGTCTATCAGGGTTACAGATTGATGTGGTCCAATGTCTGGTCAGCTTCGAGTTGTTGTTCCCACCATCCTTCTTCAATATTATGACGTACCTCCTAGTTCACCTAGTCGAAGAGATCAGAATTCTCAGTCATGTGTTTCTACACAATATGTTCCCCTTCGAGAGGTTCATGGGAGTCTTAAAGAAATATGTTCATAACCATGCTAGGCCAGAAGGAAGCATCTCCAAGGGATATGGAACAGAGGAGGTCGTTGAGTTTTGTGTTGACTTTCTTCCTGACCTTAAGCCGATTAGTGTTCCTGAATCTCGGTATGAGGTGAGGCTGACTGGAAAAGGCACACTAGGAAGAAAAACAACGATATGTAGGGACGCGCTTTCTTTCACTCAAGCATACTACACAGTTCTACACAATTCCACCGTGGTTGCTCCGTATATCGAGAAACACAAGAATATTCTACGTGCCGAAAACCCGGGGGAGCCTGACTCCTGGATTAAAGGGGAACACGAGGCGACTTTCGGCAGTTGGTTGCAGACACATCTCATGAATAACACCACTGTTGGAGATCAGCTGTAGTTGTTGGCCAGGTTACCATCTTCGACTATATGTACTTTCCAAGGGTACGAGATAAATGGTAATACATTTTACACGATCTCCCAAGATAAAAAGAGCACCAAGCAAAACAGTGGTGTCCGCTTTGATGCAACAGACGACAATGGACAGAAGGACACATATTATGGGTACATAGAGAAGATATGGGAACTTGACTATGGACCTACTTTTAAGGTCCCTTTGTTTCGGTGTAAATGGGTCAAGCTGACAGGAGGCGGGGTACATGTAGACCAAAAGTACGGCATGACAACAGTGGATCTAAAAAATCTTGCATACATTGACGAACCATTCGTTCTAGCCAACAATGTGGATCAGGTTTTCTATGTGAAGGACATGTCTACCAAACCGAGAAAAAGAAATCAGCAAAAGAATACATCGTCCGATGAGCCAAAGCGCCACATAGTTCTTTCAGGGAAAAGAAATATCGTGGGAGTGGATGACAAGACAGACATGTCAGAAGATTATAATAAGTTTCATGAAATTCCGCTTTTCCCAGTGAAAACTGACCCATGCATCCTGTTAAATGATGAAGATTCTCCATGGCTACGGCGCAGAAGAAAACCACAACACTAGATAGGGATTTTGGTGATGTGTAATAATGGCTATATGCGAATACAAACCGTATGTTTTGACTATATGCGAATGATTTGTATTTGGTCGATGAACTGAAAGATTTTGTAGATAGAACAAAATACACGATTTCCCCTGCATACAGCCCAACGGTGGCTCGTGAGTGCCTGCATATCAAATGCACCGTTGGACGTATGCAGGGAATCCGAATGCTTTGTTTACGAAATGAACTACGATGAGTACAGAGTGAGTGCCAAACATGTCCGAGAGATTGGCTATATATAGGGTCGTGTGGCTCACAAAGTGGTTTGTGCTAGTGTTGATCCAACAGCTCACAAGCCCGCAAAAGAAACACACCCCTGATCCAACGGCTCACAAGCCCGCAAAAGAAACATACGATCCGTGTGCACATGATCCAACAGCTCACATGCGCTCGAAACACACCTCTGATCCAACGGCTCACAAGCGCTCGAAGGAAACACACAATCCGTGTGCTTCTTCCCGCGCTTTCCACCGCTTCCCGCCTTCGTCTTCCCGCCATTTCTCACTATATATATGTAGGCTTGGCCGCCATTGCCATATCACATCTAAACTCATATCTGCAACCTCATTACTCTCCCATGGCTTCCACCGTACCCACTCTAACCTACCCTGAGGCGGACGCGCTTTGCGCCTCGAACTACCCCTGCCCGCCTGGCTACCGCGTCCCCACCGGTTGGTGGCTGAGCGCCGGAGGCGTGCCGGTCCCTCCTGTCCCTCAAGATGTGGCGGGCCGGGCGGCCATCACGAACAACTACTACCTCAAGCTCACGCCAGAGCAGCGGATGGATCCCCGCTGGCATCCCGACTACCGCCCGACTTGGGACGCCTTCTTCATCAATCGGCGTGAGAGGGCGGTCGCCGGGTACGAGGAGGACGGCCCGCCTCCTTCGAACTTCAACGAGGGCGACCGTTGGCTGTGGTGGGGTGGCCGGACTCTCTAGAGCGTCTTGGACTACATCACGGCCGGCGATAACCCCCGCTTGCGCTACCCTCACATCCAGTCCAGGCATGCTCACCCGTCGAGGTTGGAGCCACGAGCGCCGTCCGATGACAGCGACGATGACGACGGCTACGAGGACGAGTATTATATTCCTAGGCAGGAGCATGACTAAGATTGTTAGGACAAATGATCCACTGTTGTCATTGGTGGGGACAAAAATATGCAAAAAAATTAGTTAATCCATTTTTTTAATTGGAAATGGCAAAAATGTTAATAGTTTGTAGAGTTAGAATAATTATTTTATAAAACAAAAAATGGTTTTGGATTACTTATTCAAATTCAAGCACTTTTCATGTTGAAAGTTTTATCAAATTCATTCAAATATTCAAATGTTTTGAAATTGTGCTAAATTTGACAAAACAACGAAAACAGCGCGCGAGCGCAATTTTAGCCCAGCGCGCGCAAATTTCGGGCCCATTAGTCGCGGCCCGTACCACCAGCCGCGACTAAAGGATGTGGTGCGCGCGGGATCTGAACCCCCCCACCCCCATTAGTCGCGGCCCGTACCACCAGCCGCGACTAAAGGATGTGGTGCGCGCGGGATCGGAAACCGCCCCCCCTTTTGTCGCGGCCTTAGCCACGCCCCGCGACTAAGGAGGGGGGGTGGTATATATACCAAATCGAATCCCGGTGCGTGGCTTAGACCGCGACACACCGGAGGCCATTTTGGAGGAGAAGCGCCGCCAGGCTGCCGAAATCCACCGGCCACCGTCGCCTCCTGCCGCCCACGCCACCGCCCGTTGCCTCCGCCGCCACGGCCCGTCACCTCCGCCTCCGCCACGCGCCCTGCCCCCCCGCGCGCCCGTCGCCTACGCCGCCGCGCATCGCCCGAGCCGCCACCACCGCGCCCCTCAACTCCGGCCGCCCCCGGCCGGCTTCGGACGTCGCCGTCCCCTAGGTAAGACTGCCGCCGGCGCCCCTCTCCTCCTTCACCACCGGCTAGTTTAATTTAGGTTTAGGTGTTTTGAAATTAGGTTTGAAATAGATGTTAATAGATGATTTAGGTGGTTAATTAGTTAGATTTAGGTGGTTAATTAGTTAGATTTAATAGATGATTTGGGTGGTTAATTAGTTAGATTTAGGTTTGAAATAGATGATTTAATAGATGATTTAGGTTTGAAATTAGGTTTGAAATTAGGTTTGAATTTAGATTTAGGTTTAAAAATTAGCTCGATGATTTAATAGATGATTTAGGTGGTTAATTAGTTAGATTTACTAGTTAGAAGTATTAATATGCTAATAAGTCACATAATAATATTAGTTAGAAAATTGGTTAAAAAACTAGTGTTAACAAAAATTAGCAAAAAATAGTGTTAGCAAAAAACTAGGATAATTTTTGCTAACACTAAGTATCTAACCTAATTTTTACTAACCCTAATTTTTTAGTATTACTTTTGTAGTATTACTTTTTTAGTGTAGAAATAGAAATATTGACTTAGGTGTTTTTAGTCTATTGTTCTCGGCGACGATGTCCCTGTTGGACCAGAGGGGCGATGTGCGGGACTGGGCTCCGCCGGGCTGGCACTGGGAGGTGCTACCTTCCGGGATGCGCAACTTGGTGAGGAATCCGGGTGATGTCGTTGACCCGGATCTTCTTTGGTGGCAGTCGCGTGGACCACACTCGGTGCAGAGGGAGCCGGCCCCCGAGGAGGTGGTCCGTCGCCGTATCAGGGAGGAGGACGAGCATGTCCGTCGCTACATGTATCTATTGGATAGGCTTTATAGCAATAGCTGGTCGTTTCTTCAGAGGGTTCCTTATCATGTGAGCTATGACCCTGTGAGGGTTCCTTCTTTTTGGATGCGCAGCGCCGGCGGCTCAGCACCCTGCGGCTCAGGAACCGGTCGAAGTTAGTTTGAGAGGTTCATGCATGGGAAATGTATAGTGATATTATTCATGATCTATTAGGTTTAAAAAATAATGGACCCGAGCTATGTAACTGGATTATTCTAGATGTATTTGTGATATTATTCGTGGTGTATTATTATGTACTATTTGTATGTAGTATTATTTTAGTAGTATTTTTATGTACTAGTAGCAATATTGTATGCGATAATGATATTGTGTGCATTTTGCAGAAACTATGGATCCACCTAGTCCAATCCGCAGAGACTTAACACAAGAAGAAATTCTCGAGGACATAATCCACAACGCCCCCGGTGCTGATCCACCCGAATCTCCCTCGATGTATCTGAACCCATCCGGTGAGGGTGAAGAGGTCGACCGAAATGAGGGGGAAGCCGACGGCTCTGATGATGGAGAAGGCGACGGCTCCGATGATGGACCCTTAACGAAGTCCGGCGAGGTATATATATGAAGTCCGATGATCAGTAGATGCATTAATTGAGTTGCATATATATGAATTGACGAATGTTTCTTCTCTTAGGCCTCCACATCGAGCAAATGTTCCAAACGAGGCCCGGCCAAAAAGTTGGCCCCATCTGTGCATTATACAATTACAAAGATATCACCACTGGGCGAACCGTTGGAACCCATAAAGTTTGCAAAGAAATTTGTAAAACAATGCAGAGTTATGGTTAGGGATCGCGTCCCGATCACCGTTCGAGAGTGTCAAAAGCCCAAAGGGGTGGAAGATAATGAGTATGTCGCCGAAAGGTACAAAGATGGTCTTTGGAATGACCTCATGGCACATTCCACCCTCCCAGAATGTGAGGAAGAGGACGACATAGCTGCATTGAGGGACAAAGTCAAGGAGTTTACTCTTAAGAAGATGGCCGAACTATTTCGGCAGTGGAAGAAAACATTATGGCAAGAGTATCAGAAGAACAATATTGCTCCAAAATTCGAAGGCTATCTAACGAAGCAGAAGGCTTACTGGGATGCATTTGTGAAGTACAAGCAGTCAGAAGATGCTACGGAAAAGTCAAAACGAAACAAGACAAATGCTGTGAAAAAGAAATATCACCATCGCCTCGGGAAAGGGGGCTACGTGACTGCCATGCCAAAGTGGGATAAAAAAGAGGAAGCGCTGCTTGCTAGAGGGATCATTCCGGAACCAATTCGCGACGAATGGGAATTGAGGGCAAGAAATTGGTTCCTTGCGCATGGGAGTGAGAATGACGATGAGACAGGGGACCTTGTTTGCAGTGACGTGATTAAGATACCCAGGGAGACATGGCTGAAAGTGGTGAAAGAAATTAAAGAGGGGAAAACAAAGTTCCGTCCCGATAGAGAGAAAGACTTGCTGACAAAGGTCCTCAGGAATGACGAACACGGAGGACGAACACGAGGCCTTGGCCCTAGTTATCCCTAGGAGATTGGGTTTCCCAAAGACAAAGATACTTATAGAAGCCGATCGAGAGCAAAGAAGCGACGGGAGGAGGAGGAGGGAGACAGGTTCAACCAGTTGCTAGCAAGAATTGTCAAGCAGCAGTAGCAGATTGACGAACTTAGAGCAGAGCGCCTGCAAGATCCTGCACTCGATATTACCGCCGGCCCATCTCTACGGAGAAGCAGTGTGGCTGAATCGGAGGTCCCGTCTGACAGTGCACGGATGATAGATGGCGGTCCCGGCTACCCCGTGAATGGAATCAAGGAGCATATATCTTGTGAGCTCCATCAAAAGGTGAATAACATATCCCTGAAGGTGGCGGTCGAATGTGCTTTACCTTGTCCACCTGAGGCACGCTGGCATGGCCGTGAGATTCCAGCTGGCTATGCTAAAGTCGGGGTGGATGAAATCGTAATGGGGTTTGACTCAATGGAGCTTGACATCCCTGGACCTGAAGGTGAGAACACTCGGAGAAGTACTGGGTGGTATCATTCTATGGGACAAGAACAACATCAAGCTTCCAGGCTCGGCGCCAAGGCCAACACCGCCTCCGAGTCGTCGCAGGCCACCATCACCTACAAGAAGCCCACCCCAATACTACGACCACCACAGAGCGAGTCCATCTCGATCTCCGCCGCCGGACTTGGCTCGGCCATCTTCGCCGCCGCCTTTGCCCGCTAAGAACAACAAGCGGAAGCGTGCTCTGTCGATGAATACTAAACGACGCAGCAGCCCAAAATAACAAATGTCGCCCCTCCCAAGAGTACCTCATAAGAATATTCCCATCAGAACTTACGATCATACCGACGAGCAAATCGCAAAGGCCGAAAAAGATGCGCATTTTGCAAAGAAGAAAACAGAGCCCGCCCCGGTATACACCGAGAAGCAAAAAGCGTATGCACGTGATTTTCTGAACACAAAATCGCAATATGAGTTGCACCATAAGCCATATGACTATCTACGCACACTTCAGAAGGAAGTGGAGAAGAGCAAATCAAGTAAAAGTGCTAGCGGGAGCAAATCAAGTAAAAGTGCAAGCGGAAAATGAAGGGACGTTCCCCATCTCGGAGAATAGGCCAAACATGTTGGGAATATGCCCTAGAGGCAATAATAAAATGGTTTATTAGCATATTAATGTTTATGATAATAGTTTATTATCCATGCTATAATTGTATTAACCGGAAACATAATACATGTGTGGAATATAAACACCAGGTGTCCCTAGTAAGCCTCTACCGGACTAGTTCGTTAGTCAAGAGATGGTTAGAGTTTCCTAACCATGGACTTGTTATAGTCACTTGATAACGGAGTCATATCATTAGGAGTAATGATGTGATGGACAAGACCCGATAATAAAGAGTTGCAATTGATCGTGTCACACAAGTTTCATTGCCAACACTTTTAGTATGCCAAGTATAGTTTCCTTAGACCATGAGATTATGTCACTCCCATTTACCGGAGGAATGCTTTATGGACATCAAACGTCACTTCGTAACTGGGTGATTATAAAGGTGGCTTTCAGGTATCTCCGATGGTATTTGTTGGGTGACATGAATCAAGACTGGGATTTGTCCTTCCTTGTGACGGAAAAGATATCTCTGGGCCCTCTCGGTAATATAGCATCACGAAAGGTTGCAACCATGTGATTAAGTGTTAATCACGGAGATCCTATATTATGGACGAGTAAAGAGAATTTGCCAGGTAACGAGATGAAACTAGATATGGGGATATCAATGATCGAATCTCGGGCAAATTAAATATCGGTGAGACAAAGGGAATCGTATATGAGATTAAGAATCTCCGGCATCGTGGTTCAATCGATAAAGAACTTCGTTGAATATGTAGGAGTCAATATGGGCATCCCGGTCCCGCTGTTGATTATTGATATGATCATGTCTGCATGTTCTCGAACCCGTAGGGTCACACACTTAACGCTCCGATGTAGCTAGGGTTAGCGATGAGATATTTTGATGGAATGAACGAATGGTGATTCGGAGTCTCGGATGGGATCCTGGACGTCATGAGGAGTTCCGGAGTGGTCCGGAGAATAAGATTCATATAAGGAAAGTGGTTTCCGGAGGTATCGGAAAAGTTTCGGGATTTTCTGGAAGGGTTCCGGAATATTCTAGAAGGTTCTAGAGGAGTCTAGAAGTGGGGCCCATAGGAGTATGGGGCCCACATGGCATGAAGGGGTGGTGGACTGGCCTCATAGGCCAGCCGCACCACCAGGGCATTAAAGGCCCATATGGGCCAAAGGAGCCCATAAAGGGGGGCCGGCCAAAACCCTAACCCTAGGGGCTGGCTTGGGGGCTAAGGCACCCCAGCCGCCGGCCCTAGGGAGGCCTTGGGGCGCACCCCCCTGCCACCTATATAAGGAGGGCAAGGGGAGGGGTGCGGCACACCTTTGGGAGCCCTTGTGGCAAACCCTAGCCGCCCCCTCCATGCTCCTCCACCTCTCCTGCGCCACCCCTCTCCCAAAGGGCTGCCGCCATCTCCTCCACCAAGGCTTGCCGCACCACCCCTAGATGTAGGGCTGCTGCTGCACCTCCTCCTCTCCCTCTCCTCTTGCTTGGATTGGCGAAGCCATGCTCGTGGAGATCATCATCATCAACGCCACCACAACCGTCGTGGTGCCGAGATCCATCTAGCCATCTCCACCTTGCTTGCGGGATCAAGAAGGCGGAGATCTACATCGAGCCGTACGTGTGGATACCGCGGAGGTGCTACCCCTTGTGGCACTTCATCGAATTGGACTTCGAGGAAATACATCTCCTCGCGACTAGATGAGTCTAGTTGCGGGGATCGACTAGCCAACCCCTGCACCGACAAAACGCGTTTGTTGTTCTTCAAGGGTAAGATATTGGATCTCATCTTCGCTACCTTCGTCTAGTAGATCTAGATCCTTGGGGTTTATTCCGCTTGCTGCGTAGGAAATTTTTTGTTTTCTATGCTGCGACCCCTTCAGTGGGATCTAGATCCTTGAGGAGCACCACCACCACCACCACCACCACCACCCCCAGAAGGATCGGGAGGCAGCCGTGCTAACGGACCACCGCCTGAAGGAGGAGTCGGAGGAGGAGCATCTGGTGGCTTAGGGGCACAGCCTAACAGATTTCATACTCCAGAGGGACATTATTCTAATCCTATGGACAATGTGCATGCGGCGACTCTGAGATTAGAGAATATTGTGGTACCAGAGGGACCAGCAGGACAGGAGACTCGCGAGGCAATCGAGTTACTGAAAACAGCTTTGACTCAGCAGGCTTTGTATCCAACTTTTCCAGATGCAAGTAGACTACATTCAACACCCTTTAACTCAGGTACGAGGAGTCGGCACGGCGAGTCCAACCCGGCAAACTCTACTAGTGCAAGGCGTCGTGAACTAGCGAGGAATCGTGCAAACATACCAACCGCTTCACAAGCTCAGCTAGTGGTTGATGAAGCAAGGCAACGACGAGAGAGAGAAGCAGCAAGAGCTCGGGAGGCAGAGAGGGACAGAGCGTTAGTGGGTGCAGTTAACCCGCCTCAGCCAACCCGGGTGCACGAGGAGGTGACTTCTCCTGGTGCGTCCCCAGCATTAACAGGACCAGAATGCGCCGGCTGATGCAGCGATGGAGGGACCTGTCCTCGTACTGGTTGTCTGAGAAGTCGATGGAGGGACAGGTCCACGCCCAGAGGAGACATCGGCCATGCCTGGGAGCTTTGTCACCTTGGCACAAGGCCGAGCCCTGAAATATTCAGAGACAGAAATCAATAAACCTAGTGAAAGGAAAAATCAGAAGTCATACAGTTGCAAGTACAGAGACAAAAGAGACTTACCCAATATTGGTCTCCAGGTCCAAGGCGGTCTGAGAGTTTGAAGAAGGCATTGACAAACCAGAGTTGTAAGAGTCGTCCTTTTGGGGAGGAGAGGTCGATTTCCGTTGGTGTGAGACTGGCAGAGGCTCAGGAGCGTCTGCAGGCCCATCGGAACGCAGCTTCCTCTTTCTGGCGGCAATGACACTCTGCATGTGTTCTTCAGGCTTAGTGGGAGAGCGAGAGGACCCAAGGACTCGTGAGAGTGGTACCTTGGGAACAGCCTCTCGAGAGCCATTATTGTTTGAGGCTGGAGAGGACGAGGAGTGACTCCTAGCAGAGGACTCTGCAGATGGAGATGGTTGAGCAGCAGCAGAGGCAGTATCAGTTTGCCTAGTGGTGGGAGCCTCTGGAGAGGACTCGTCATCGTCGGTTTCTTCCACAATGGGAGCCTCTCGAGAGGACTCCTCTTCATCAGCATTGTCAGTTGGAGCCTCTGGCGAGGACTCCGCATCGGCAGCATCATCATCAGCAGGAGCCCCCTGGGAGGACTCCTCATCCGCATCATCAGTATCTTCTGCCACAGCGGTTTGATCTGTGGCAGGAATTTCTTCTTCAGCCTCAGCCTCAGCTTCAGCTTTATTCTTAGAACCAGCTCCAGAGGCCGGCTTCCAGAAGGAGTCGGTGAGCTGCAAAAGAGTTAGTAAATATGGGTCAGCAAGCAATACAAGTGAAGTCAAGGTTGAAATAAAGTAGAGAGTAATGCTTACATCAGGAGCTGGGTTGGTCGAGCAGAAGGGTTGGAGCCCGAAATGAGCTTGATCCTTCACCGGTTTCCCGGTCAACTTCTTGATGAGTCGACCAAGTTCAGGTCCATCAGACAGCTGCTCCGTAACCCGGAGGTCATCACCAGCGCATCTGGTATATGAGCAGATCAGTCGAGTCCTGGGACTCAACGGCTGGATTCTCCAAGTTGTCCAGCAACGGACCAAATCCATATTTTCCAAATTGTAGGAGTCGTGGTTGCGCCGGCTGATGCAGCGATGGAGGGACCTGTCCTCGTACTGGTTGTCTGAGAAGTCGATGGAGGAACAGGTCCACGCCCAGAGGAGACATCGGCCATGCCTGGGAGCTTTGTCACCTTGGCACAAGGCCGAGCCCTGAAATATTCAGAGACAGAAATCAATAAACCTAGTGAAAGGAAAAATCAGAAGTCATACAGTTGCAAGTACAGAGACAAAAGAGTCTTACCCAATATTGGTCTCCAGGTCCAAGGCGGTCTGAGAGTTTGAAGAAGGCATTGACAAACCAGAGCTGTAAGAGTCGTCCTTTTGGGGAGGAGAGGTCGATTTCCGTTGGTGTGAGACTGGCAGAGGCTCAGGAGCGTCTGCAGGCCCATCGGAACGCAGCTTCCTCTTTCTGGCGGCAATGACACTCTGCATGTGTTCTTCAGGCTTAGTGGGAGAGCGAGAGGACCCAAGGACTCGTGAGAGTGGTACCTTGGGAACAGCCTCTCGAGAGCCATTATTGTTTGAGGCTGGAGAGGACGAGGAGTGACTCCTAGCAGAGGACTCTGCAGATGGAGATGGTTGAGCAGCAGCAGAGGCAGTATCAGTTTGCCTAGTGGTGGGAGCCTCTGGAGAGGACTCGTCATCGTCGGTTTCTTCCACAATGGGAGCCTCTCGAGAGGACTCCTCTTCATCAGCATTGTCAGTTGGAGCCTCTGGCGAGGACTCCGCATCGGCAGCATCATCATCAGCAGGAGCCCCCTGGGAGGACTCCTCATCCGCATCATCAGTATCTTCTGCCACAGCGGTTTGATCTGTGGCAGGAATTTCTTCTTCAGCCTCAGCCTCAGCTTCAGCTTTATTCTTAGAACCAGCTCCAGAGGCCGGCTTCCAGAAGGAGTCGGTGAGCTGCAAAAGAGTTAGTAAATATGGGTCAGCAAGCAATACAAGTGAAGTCAAGGTTGAAATAAAGTAGAGAGTAATGCTTACATCAGGAGCTGGGTTGGTCGAGCAGAAGGGTTGGAGCCCGAAATGAGCTTGATCCTTCACCGGTTTCCCGGTCAACTTCTTGATGAGTCGACCAAGTTCAGGTCCATCAGACAGCTGCTCCGTAACCCGGAGGTCATCACCAGCGCATCTGGTATATGAGCAGATCAGTCGAGTCCTGGGACTCAACGGCTGGATTCTCCAAGTTGTCCAGCAACGGACCAAATCCATATTTTCCAAATTGTGGGACAAGAGGGCCCGGATGCGAGTGATCAGAGACTCGACCCTTGGCCGGTCGGCCTCTGGGCACCTGGCTTTCATCAGAGGAGTCGCCCGGAGGCGTTCCTCAGAGAACAAGGGAAGCTTAGGTTCATTTGCAGGGGAAGTGTCCTTGCAATAAAAGAAAGTTCTTTGCCAGTCTTTGATGCGATTTGGGAAAACTGGCTTAGGGAAGACGGAGTTGAGGCGCCGTTGAAGGGCGACGGCGCCACATTGGAGAAGAGGGCCCCCAGAGGTCTCGGGTTGAGGGTTGCAATAAAAGAGCTCGAGCCAAAGGTTGATGTCAGGTTTAATCTGGAGGTAATCCTCACAGAGAACGACAAAATTAGAAAGTGTGAGAATGGAGTTAGGAGCAAGATCGTGAATCCGCAGCTCGTAAAGCTCGAGGAGCTGGCGGAAGAAAAAATCGCCGGGGGGAGAAAAGCCGCGGAATAGGTGCTCCACGAAGACAACTACTTCACCCTTAGCGGGAGAGGGAACAATCTCATCCCCTGGGGCCCGAGCTTGAGCATTAGAGGGAATCAAACCTGAGAGCCTGTGGGTCTTCAATTGCTCCGCCGAGACCACAGATCCACTCCAATCGGCGGAGATCGATCGCTTGGAAGAGGGTTTGGCGGCGGCGGCGGCCGCGGCGGCAATGTTCACCGTCCTGCTCGACGTGGTTGCCTTGGCCTTCGATGTGGTCTTTGAGCGCTTGGGGGCCATGGCGTGCGGGCGGTGCGTGCTGGGCGCGGGAAGAGATGGGCGCGAAGAGAGGAAGAAGAGGTTTTGAGCTGAAGGGGCAAGTGAGGTTTAAGGCCTAACCCTCCGCGATTTATAAAGGGGGGTAAAACCCTAGAAAGTCAACTGTGGATAACGTTTCAGTAAAAACGTTCCAGTGGCTAACAAGACAGATAAGGAGTTATAACAGAGAAAGGTCAAAGGTCACAGATGTGGAATGAGCCGGCTTGTCTCAGAATGACGAGTCCTGTGACAGTGAAAGCAATTTATCTAGCCCTTGTTTGCAAGAGTCACACCAGAACCCGGCCTGATAGTACGAGGGCAGGAGTGGTGACTTGAACAAGGGATAAGAGTGGACTCATTTTATGTATGTATTATGTTTTTATGCAGGAATTCATCTTGGAGCTAGCAGCAGTGGCTTTGGAGCCATTGGCTCAAGTGGAAGGAGTCGACCCAGAGAGTCGAACCAGCAAGTCAGAGGAAGCCGCCAAGCTGCGCCCAAGATAAATTCGGGGGCTACTGATGGGGGGATACTTTATAGGTAGGCCCATGGACCCGGAAAGTAGACCCGCCAAGACCAAGAAGGCCAAAGCCGAGTCACGTATCAAGTCGCATGGGCTAGGCTGGAGACAAGCCGACCAAGGCCCATGATGAAGAAAGGACCCGTCCGGAAGGAGTCCAAGTACAACCCGGAGTCTAAACTTGGAAGACCAAGACGTAGAGTAGGACTCCGTGTTCTAGTGTGACTCGGTGTAAATTGTAAGTCCAGAGACCCGGCAGCCTTTATAAGCGGGGTCCTGGACCTTAGAACGAGAAGTCCAACCAGTAGAGATAAGCTTCAACCAATAGAGAAACCCTAGCCACCAGAGAGAAGTCGCCGGCTCCTAAGTTGTGGGAGCCGGGTCCTTGTAATCAAGATATATCAGGAGCAATAACATAGAAGCAGGAAGTAGGTCTTTACCTCGAATCAGAGGGGCCGAACCTGGGTAAATCCTTGTTCCTTGGCGAGATTAACCGTTCCAGCGTACTTCAGTCATCAATGGCCCCAGAACTCATCTTCCCTGAGGAAGAACTTGCCGTGACAACCCCACGACAGGTTAGCGATGAGATATTTTGATGGAATGAATGAATGGTGATTCGGAGTCTCGGATGGGATCCCGGACGTCATGAGGAGTTCCGGAGTGGTTCGGAGAATAAGATTCATATAAGGAAAGTGGTTTCCGGAGGTATCGGAAAAGTTCCGGGATTTTCTGGAAGGGTTCCGGAATATTCTAAAAGGTTTTAGAGGAGTCTAGAAGTGGGGCCCATAGGAGTATGGGGCCCACATGGCATGAAGGGGTGGTGGACTGGCCTCATAGGCCAGCCGCACCACCAGGGCATTAAAGGCCCATATGGGCCAAAGGAGCCCATAAAGGGGGGGCCGGCCAAAACCCTAACCCTAGGGGCTGGCTTGGGGGCTAAGGCACCCCAGCCGCCGGCCCTAGGGAGGCCTTGGGGCGCACCCCCCTGCCACCTATATAAGGAGGGCAAGGGGAGGGGTGCGGCACACCTTTGGGAGCCCTTGTGGCAAACCCTAGCCGCCCCCTCCATGCTCCTCCACCTCTCCTGCGCCACCCCTCTCCCGGAGGGCTGCCGCCATCTCCTCCACCAAGGCTTGCCGCACCACCCCTAGATGTAGGGATGCTGCTGCACCTCCTCCTCTCCCTCTCCTCTTGCTTGGCTTGGCGAAGCCATGCTCGTGGAGATCATCATCATCAACGCCACCACAACCGTCGTGGTGCCGAGATCCATCTAGCCATCTCCACCTTGCTTGCGGGATCAAGAAGGCGGAGATCTACATCGAACCGTATGTGTGGATACCGCGGAGGTGCTACCCCTTGTGGCACTTCATCGAATTGGACTTCGAGGAAATACATCTCCTCGCGACTAGATGAGTCTAGTTGCGGGGATCGACTAGCCAACCCCTGCACCGACAAAACGCGTTTGTTGATCTTCAAGGGTAAGAGATTGGATCTCATCTTCGCTACCTTCGTCTAGTAGATCTAGATCCTTGGGGTTTATTCCGCTTGCTGCGTAGGAAAATTTTTGTTTTCTATGCTGCGACCCCTTCAAAACAATCAATCCCACCCCTCAAGGTGTTATCCGAAGACGTTCCCCAGGTGCTGCAGCAGGATATGGAAGAAGCTACGAAGTTGGCGGCCGCTATGGGTGTGAGTGTTGCTGAATTGCTAGGTTTCCAAGACGACAAGTTACCCAAGGCTGATGTAGTCCCTACACATGTCCCAGGGAAGCCTTTGGTCAGCAAAGAGAAGTTGAAACAACTGCCAACACACATGCGGAATTTGCATGAATGGTACTTGAGAGAGGTAAAGGGGGACAGAATAATGATCGTGGCGAAAGTCCCAGAAGAGTACTTCTTCCAAGCCGAAGAGGTCCATGTTGAGTTTTCAGAATTCTTCCAGTTATACAATTTCGACGCCCTCGACAAATCTCTCATGAGTTGCTATTGTCTGTAAGTTGTTGAATTCATTGTCTACATGTAAGTTGTTCAGTTCATTGCATGTAATTATCCTCATTATATCCTTTTGTACTCTATTATGCAGAATGAAGATGCCGGCTTGTAAAAGAAAGATCTATAATGTTGGGTTCATTGACCCAGATAAAGTACATATAGGTACTCTAATGACGAAACCCGACGAGACGACAGAAAACCTTCTAAGGTTTCTAACGGAGAAAAATTTCTGTGACCACATACTGTTTCCTTATAACTTCAAGTGAGGGTCTTATTCCGTTGTACACATTCACTTTTGCTTACTCGATGTTAAGTGTAATTAATGAGTGTTACTAACGTATATATAAACATGTGCAGCTTCCACAGGATTCTGCTAGACATTCGAGTTGATAAGAGAATAGTTGAAGTCATGGACCCATTAAAAAGAAACCTGGAAGAGTTCCGCAACATGCAGGACATGCTCCAGAGGTAATATTCGCGCTATATCGGTCTCGTTCGTTGATTTCATGAGATATCAGGTAATGAATTAACTCATTCATTAATTCATTTTCTTTGCCGGGCAGGGTTTGAAACCTGTTCAACAGTATGATGACGGTTTCCTTTAGTGAGAAGTTGACGTTTACTCCGGTCTCGGTAAGTAGTACGAGATATGTCCGGGCATCACTTTACTTCTAGTTTCAATACAATTATGATACTAGATTATTATTTTGATTGAATTCTATTCTCATAAAGTGCGCGAGGCAGCCATCGGGGACGCATATATGTGGATACTACGTTTGCGAGTTCATTCGCACATTTACCACTGAGCACAAAGATTATAGAGTAGACGTAAGCAGTACATTCACAACATTATTTTATTACCCTCACTTTTTGTTATCATGATTGATGTTCATATTGATCTCCTTTTCTTATATAGTTCGACAGAATGCAGGATCGGCTCCTACCAGAGCAACGCGTACTAGGAATTACAGAGAAACTGGCGGGATTTTTGATGACCGAGATGGTAGACGACGTCGGAGAATTTAGTGTGAATAGTAGGCGCAACCGATGATCCCCGACCGTGTAATCGAATAGACGGACTTAGTCCCGGTAATTGTGATCTCCATGTAACTATCAAAGTTGTATATATTTGTATGCTCGATCGTAAGACAAGTTATCTTATGTATGCACGAACTTGTACGGTATGTGGTAGCGTAGAAATATACGAAAACTATTTTAAAATGAAGAAAAAGAATAAATAAAAGAAAACAAAATGAATTCTCTGCCGCAGCACAGAAAGTGCCCAAATTTCTGCCGCGGCCCGTTATACGAACCGCGACTAAAGGATGTGCCCCCAGCGAGGCCAGGTTGAGGGCCATTTGTACCGGCTGGTAACAGGGCCGCGACTAAAAGTTGGACCTTTAGTCCCGCCTAGCCTGTCCCGGTTGGCCAACCAGGACAAAAAACCCTCACGGTCTGAGACAATAGGCCCAGTCCCCATTAGTGTCTACGCGTCGGTTGCTGCCGACCAATGAGCGCCAGCGGCAGCTAACTCGTAGCTGTACCATTGCACAGTACCCGCGCGACCGTCTGCGGACTTAAAACAATTCGCACGGGTAGGCTTGCTCAACATCATCGTGTTCCTCTTGCAGATTATCTCCTCGGCTCCTTGCTTTGTTTGCCGACCGCGTGGATCAGGTAGCGGCGTGGAGTTGGTGTTGCAGGGTGAGATGCGGTTGGTGAGGTGAAGGTACTCAATTACTCATGGGGATGATAGTGATGGTTGTTGGCGTCCATGGCGGGGATGGAAGGCTACGGGAGCTGAGTGAGAGGTGAAAGTTTTGGAAGGGGAGAGACTAGTACTGCTAGACTTTGGTTGTTCATCGCTATGACCATTTGAGCTACCGTGGGTGTTCTTAAATAGCCGAGCTAGGCCAAAGTGCCGCAAGTAGAAGGAGCTTCACGCGGATCGACCGGCCTACCCAACGAAATCCTAGTCGTTCATTCTGTTGATCGCCACCGTTCGTTCATCTGCATATGCTTTCTGTTAGAGCGGAAATGTTTTTTATTAATGGCAGCCATGAAAGTTCACCTTTTCCAGAAGAACAAAAAATGTTATCATACATCTATCTACAAGCAAACTTGAATAAATTTTTACTCATACATCCTGTCATGGGATGTGTTTACATAGTCATTTCATGTAATTTCGTTATTTGTTGTGACATGTGTGAAAAAGACAAAATCATGTATCGTGAGAAGCCCCTTTTAGCATGAAAATTTGTCATTTTTTGATAGTCCGTAGAAGACGTCGGTTTTCCGTGAAACGACTCCGTGTACATATAAGATGCAAAGATCTACACGAAAACATTTTTTTCAGTTTGTTTGACATTTTTTAAGTGTGTTTACAAATGCCTTTCAAATACCGGGTGCATATTGTGCAACCGATGCACCAGATGCACAAAATTCATGACAAAAGTTTTCGAAAATTCCGAAAATAATTCTATGCATTTATAAAATAAATGTATACCATACCATGAAAATACTGTTATAGATCCAACTTCCAGATTGAGAAAACAAAAAAAGATAAATCATGTTGAGGATATTAGCTAACTTAACCTGGGCTATGAATTGAGCCCATTAGCATTGCCACAGATGAATTTGCTATTTTTGTTTCTTTTTGAGCCGTGATTTGAAATTTTTATTGGAATATCGTGACATGTTAGATATATGATTATGATATACCTATGTCCTCAATTATTTTCAGAATTTTTAAGGATTTCGTAGCATGCATTTTAAATGTTGGGTGCACCGGTTTCATGAGAACTCCGGGTGCACTAGTTACGCCCTCCCTGGGAACCAATACGTCACCCCGCTGATTTCAGTAATTACTTTTACTATTTTTCATATTGATTTGTCCGACAGTAGATGTATGTTGACATGTACAGACTACAAATAACCTTGTCAATAGTTCTTTTTTGATTCCTATATAACATTCTCACTTTTCATCACAACATATTCACACCACATCACAACATATCTTAGGAAAATTTGATTTTTTTTGTCTTGTCCATGCCTTACACAGTGGAAAGTGAGCATCATCATACTGAACTGAAATAGCAAGTTGACAGACACACAGGTACAAATAGGCACCTACTACATGAAGTGGTCATACTAGTTTGACCGATATTAAATTTGAAATTGCAAACTAATTTATCCTTGAAAACACAGCCCAACAAGTACGCAACACTTTTACATCTAACTGCAGAAAGTGAACTTCACTGCGCTTTCAACATCTGAATCGAATGCATCCACCTTGTCCGCCCAAACACCCAGAACAAGCATCATCATCTTCCATCACCACTTCGGCAACCAGTAGATCCGTACAAGCCCTAGGAATGGTTCCCCCAAATCCTTCGACCACAATATCATTGCACAGCTTCTTGCATGTCTGAATGAGCCATATGGGATCACAGATTAACCTGATATAGTGTGTTAGAGTGGTTATCGCCTTATCGGTATTCTCCCCAGATGTTATCCACTGTCCAACAACGGAAAGTTGCACAGTTTTTGAAAACAATATTTTCAGAAACAATCACCGGAATAAAAAATAAACTTCAAATAAGTGAAATATCAATTTCAGAAGTACCACATCTGCATCTTTCTCCATTTCACAGCAAAGTTCAAGCCCAACAATCCTTTTGGGCTCGGAATGAGATTCCTTCATGGTGCCTGCCAGACGCTTAACTTCTGCAGTTTGTTTCCCTTGTCTTTTCTTCGTAACCTGCATCAATCAGAAGTAGTAGTTAAGATAATGAAAAAGACAGACATACCATATAAACTTAAGGCTGTAAACAAAAAAATCATGCCTACCTTCCATGGGATCGACCCAGAATCTACCCTAACCGTCTTCGACGAGCCACTCTTATGAGTTTGTGGGGGAGCCATTCTCTGTAACTGTTTTGAGCCGAAGGTGTAGTTCTCTTCTTGTATCCTGGTTCCAGCAGGGAGAGACTGGTACTTCATATAGACGGAGGTGTAGGGGCAGCTGGCGTGATAGGTTCAGATTTCCCTCCAAAAATTTTAGGTTACCCGTTCAAATTTCAAAATAAGGCAAGCTGGCAAAAGGGAACAGAGCATTGAATTACTCTACCCACAAGCTGCAACAGAGCCTACTGTCTATGCCAGCTTGCAACACATCCTATTATTCGTGTGAAAAAACATTCTGTTGGAACGAAAAAATCCTATTTGATTACATCCCTCTGACACACGTTGGTCTCACTACACACTACAAACCACATCTACACAACATGTTTACAAAATGAATGTAAACTTTTTCAGAAAAGTACATAAAACTAAACTATTGTTAAATAGTTTACAATTTGACATTATCAAGTATCATAGGTGTACCACAAGTATCCTTTCGGTGCCCTGTCAATCCACAATTGGAGCATTGTGGAACCTTTCTTTCTTTTTTTTGTTTGTAAATCTCCTCTCTGGGGGTAGGTTGTGCTTTTGTGTCCACTCTCTCTGCAAATAGAACATAATCTTGATCTCTTGACTGAATTCTCGTATGGTGCCTTCTCCCTGCTATGATTTGGTCGTCCTGACAGTCGTGGACGCCTAGGTGCAGATAACTCTCCCATATTAAACTCACCATCTACGGTGTCACCTGATTCGGCAACAGCTCCTATACATGCCATAGCTGTTTTCCCAACTTGCTCTATTTCAGCAAGCCCAAGTCCATCTTTCAGCTTACTAGGAGGAGCAACTTTTGCTAATGCATCAACAAGAGCATCCATGGCACCATCATATGCTGCAATATTTGAATCTCCCATCTTAACAATCTCAAGCGCTTTTAAATAAAGCCTTGAGTGTCTCATTGATACTGACTTTGCAAAAGCTCTATCCTTTTGGTATTGCACCAAATTGCTTGGCAGTATATCCCGAGCATCAACAGTCCACCTTTTTACAATATATCTGGCTAGAATTTGTTGGATACCAAGATCGCGTTATTTATTCGAGTTATTTATCAGTTTTCTTTCTTCCGGTATTGTTTGTGCATCGGTAGATCCAGGAGTTGAGATTCCACCACAATATCTTAACGATACGTGCTAGCTGCCCCTCAGCAAAGCAAGAGTAACCCCCCATTGAGCATCTCTCATCCTATTGTTTTCCCACAAGTAATTTATCCATTATAATATTGCATTCGGTTCCAATGTCAATTTTGGTCGATGTCTAGAGTATCCTATCAGTTGCATTTCCCGACACCATTACTTGTTTCCTTCCTAATAACCATAGGTTTAATGTGTTGGCATGAGTTGATTATATCTGCTATATATATGTTTAGCCATGCTTAACTGAATGCTTAATCATATGTGGCTATATTAGTGTTGGAAAGATGATGGAATGTCCGGGTGATGTGGAAAGCTTGTGGTTCTTAAATGAAGTGCTTAATGGCTTGGATGAGTTGCCATCGGGGGTTGATGGTGTTTTGCCTCATTCAGGCCGCCTATGTATGAGTTCTTATCTCTTGAAGCAAGACTGAGTGTGCTCCCATCGGTGAGATTATGGGTTCATTACTGACCGACTAACTTGTGAGGGCCTAGCCAAGGGTCCTCTAGTTTGAACTTTCCTTTTGCGTGTGAGTAGAATGATGGAAAAGGACACGTTGAGGATGGTGGTGTTTAGGACGTGGCGGCGGTGCAGGGTGTTGGAGGCACTGAACCTGCACTTCCGTCACCGACGATCATTGGGTTAGTCTCATGCATGGTAAAGGTTTAACCGCGCCCACTCTACCGGCTTTCCCAGGAAGAGAGCTAATTTACAGGCAAGGAGCCGGGCTGTACCGATGGTTAAAATAGTATGTAATCTTTTTGAAAAGCCGTGTCCATGGTTATGGATAACATGGGAATAGATTATGAGATCATAGAAGACATGAACCTCTTATTAACTTGAAAACTTACGAATGAAGGTATCACTATATTCTCGGAGACATCTTATCTCTATTTGAGTTAAAAAAATCCTCTCGTCTATTACTCCAAACATTTAGGATCCTGGGGTTGAGTTCTTTTCATCCGGAGTAAGTTCTTGAGTTGGTTTACTTCTGTAAATCTGGCGTTTGAACTTCTGTTGTTACAAATGACTCGTTCTAGTTTGGTCGTTCGCCTGACTCGGTGTGAGGAGGTCTGCAGGTTTCCCGCACTGTTTTGCAGCCGCCTTGGCCAGCGAGGGATGCTCGTGGTACCCTGAGTACATTGTGTATGAGGAGTTTCTCCCTTACGACCAGGGGCAGTTCTTTTGTGAGGCTCGTGTCTTGAACCAGGCTGGAGACGACTTGCATCACATAGCTGGAGGTGTGGGTATGACAATGGAGCAGGCTGTCCAGGAGGCGGCACACAAAGCCTTTGCCCTCTACCGTGGAGACTGTACCTAGCTAGTCCGGCGTCGGACTTCTGTCACTTCCCTACAACAGTAGTGGGTCCGGAGGTCTGCTACCGTGCTGAGTAAACTGACACCGGTGCCGAACCAGATCGCAGGTACCGAGCACTTGCTTTGCGCGAGAGCCATCGTGACACACTGATGACTTTGGAACCGTACGTCCTGGAGGGGAGTCCTCCTCAAGCTGTCCTTTGTCCTATGGCGATGGGGCTACCCTGCCACATGTGCAGTCCGGCTATTGGTGGTATCATCCCGCCTCGTGGACCTGTTCGGGTGCCACGGGGTAGCATCTACCTGCCGTCCCATGGCAGCCAGCTGGCGGGTGCACGCCACTTCAGCACTCCACATGTTCCTTCTCTGGAGGACATCCAGGTATGCTACTAGTCTTCTTCTCGTCGATTATCTAGTAGAGTTTCTTTGCCTTCTTGCGTGTTGTGCAAGATACTCAGTATCCAATAGTTGCTGTATTTTGAGGAGTAGAACTTTGTGAGGTATCAGACTTGATGACTCGTGTCATTCATATTTTCCATTCCGAGTAAAAGGTACTAAAGCTTGTATGCTTGTACTTCCATTACTTATGGTTTGTTTTCTGAATGACTTATGTTGGTTTGCGTTCAAATATGCTTTCGCCACGTTGATGTGTTGACACATGTTGGGCCCTTGTTCGGTGCTACGCGAAGTATTGTCGTCCCTAGTCTTTATACTTGAGTAGACGCCAATGCTACTCTCCTGACCATTCGGAGATGGATACTAACCGTGTCCTTGTTCAATCTCCAGAATGGTTGGGGGACGTCGCGGCAACCACAAGGGTTTTTTATTTTCCTGCCCCACTTCCCTTAGTTCTTCTCGTTCTAGCCCCACTTTTTTAGCTAGCCTCGTCTTTGCCCCACTTTGCTTTTTCGAGGCTCAAAGACGGTCGAACGGTGCATTTCCGGGTCAAGCTCGTTTGACCGTTACTGCACTAAACTATGTTACGTGTGGGAACTTTTTGTTTTTTTGAGAGAATGTCACATGTGGGACCAGCGGAGGAGTACATGCACCCGTGCATGTCTATATATGCTGTTGGTCGTCCCCACTTAAAGCTTAGAAGTGGGACCATTGGAGAAGGGGCGCATGCAGCCGTGCCCGTGCGCGTCCATGCTGCTTGTTGTGCCCGTGCGCGCGTCCATGCCGCTCGCCGTCCCCGAATTAGTGCAGCTTAATGGCGGTGTCCCCTGGCCGACAAAAGGTTGCATCGCCTCCTACGATGCCGGCCGCTCCCGGCCTGGCTGCTCATCTGCTCCGTCGCCTTCCGTCTCTGCCTGCCTAGTCTGTGCCAGTCTGTCGAGCCGAATCAATGCACCTGTCGGCAGTGACCATTACTGTAGGTCTGGACGCAGATGCCTAGAAAAGGAGCCCTTTTCCTCTACCATCGCCCGCTGACTTCCTCTTCCTATCTACTTGCCACCCACGCCCCGGTGCTCCGATCTTGACATGGCTCGTGGTGGTGGCCGCTCCACTCCCGGTCGTGGCGGAAGCTCCAACCGCCGCTGCCGCATCGCCTATCCTTGGTTTCTTGAGTCGAGCGAGGGTGGAGGAGACGATGGTTCACGTTCGAGCAGAACCCCTCGGCGCTCCAGCAGGACTCCTCCGAGCTCGAGCAGGGGCACCTATGCCATCCGTCGGGCCATTGCTCCTGATCCCATTCCCTTCATCGATCTTGAGTCTGATGAGGAGGAGCAGGTGGTTGTCCCGGGTCTGGCATGGGCTAGGGCCGACTATCAAGCCACGGAGCAGGCCAGACATTCCGCTGAGCAACAACAGCTCACGGAGACTCTGGTCGCTTCTGCGGTCGCCGCGGAGCAGGCAAGAGCCCTACGAGGAGGACCTGCAGAAGGCTCTGAACAACTCGGTGGCAAACCATGAGGGAAAGGGTAGGGGCAAAGGCAAGGATCCAGTGGAGGTTTCCGACGATGACGACGAGTGGTAGTTCTTTTTAGTTCTAGGGTTCTATGTAAAAGGGCACTCTATGTATAATTATGTTGGAAAACATGGGGAATGTTCCTTCTAAATGTAGTAGTATAAACTTGCAATTACATAATATTTGATAACCTTGTCTTGGATGAAGATTGGGAGAGGCGTTTTTGCACCCGAGCTCACATGCTCCTCTTATTTTCAACGAAAATAAAAAAATAATAAAACATTTTGCAAAATTCTGAAAAAAATGGAGCACACACATATGTATTTTTCACATTTGTGCAAAATTTAGGAATGAAAAGAAATTTCATGCGCTCTGTACAAAAAAGACAAAATGAGTGGTCAAAATAGATCTAAAAACACGTTTTTGAAAACACTGATTTGTCTTTTTTGCACAGAACGCAGGAAATGTCTTTTCATTTTGAAAAATTCACGAGTGTGAACAACTCATATGCGTGTGCCTCCAATTTTTTTCATAAATTTTCCTAATGTTTTACTATTTATTTATTTTGTCGAAAAAAACAGGAGCATGTGAGCTCGGGTGCCATTGTGAATTTCCGATGAAGATTTTTCTATTTTAGTTAAACATTTTATTTAGTGCCAAAACCCCTATTTTGTGTGAAGTAGGTACCACAAATAAGATTTAAAATTGACCTCTCAGAATTTTCGCACAAACTATATCATATGAGAGGCATAACCCCTGAATATAATGAATTTTTGAGGTTTTTAACTATATTCCACTCATTAAATGAGTTTACTAGCATTTATCGAGAAATACAAAAATTTGAACTACAAGTGTGTTATAGTTTGGCCCCAAAATTATGTAAAAATCATAATAACGTATTCTATCATGATTGCACGCAATTGCAAAGAACGAAGTAGGAAAAATTCACCCTTAGCTATGAATGGTCACACGGACAATTTTGGCCCTGTTTTGAAAAAAATCTCATAAGTCGAGAAAATATCAAAAAATATGTAAAACCAGGGGGATCTTCCTTTTTAGAGTACTAGTATGGATTAAAATCATAAACTTGCAATAACATAATTTTATAAAAGAATTGTTCACAAAATGGTTAACCTTGTCTGGAGTTAAATGGCTTTCAAGCCAAATGACTAAGATCATGTCATATCCATTTCTAACATTGTTGTATGATGACCATACTCGACACAAAAATGTGTTTTAACATTCTAAACAATGTTGTCAAAGCAAGATTCCATTTTTTTTACATTTTGTTTAGTATCGAAATCAACATTTTTTGTTAAGTAGGTACCACAAATAAGATTGGAAATTGACCTCTCACAATTTTAACACAGTACATATCATATGGGAGGCATAATCCCTGAATATCATGAATTTGTGAGCCTTTTAACTATATCCCGCACATTAAATGAGTTTAATAGGATTTACCGACAAAAAATTTCCATAAATCGAGAAAAGGTCAAAAAAATGTAAAAACTGGGGAATATTCATTTTAAGTTTACTAGTATCAATGGAAAATCATAAACTTCAATTCGCGTCCAATTCATGTCCAGAGCGCGCAAGACAGCGTTAGAGCGCGCCCCAGCGCGCTCTGGACGCGAACTGGCATGGCATGAATCAAATTATCGCGTCAGTTCGTGTACAACATGGTCGTGACATGTCTACATGGATCACATTGTATTTTTGGGCTCATTTATAGAAGGACGAAAAAAAACTTGCTTAGAAATGGGGCTGTTTACCCTAGCCGTGGAGCTCATTTGAAGCACAAAAATGCATGTGACGCGTCGAGATTTTTAACGTGTCAAAATGCATGCGTCCGCGTGAGAGAAGGTCGTCCGCATCAGAGAAGGCTATGATTACGCGAAGAAACGAAGCGTCTTGTCTTGTCAAACTTGTCTTTATGAGAAATGAAGCGATCTCTGCCGGCGGTTAAATGTTGTAGATTTACTCGTTGCGGTTCCCACACTTCACCACTCGCCACTCTCCGCTCCCAACACCACCAAAAAACCACCATGGACGGCGGAGGCGACCACTGGTGGAACGACGACACCGTCCCGAGCGACGACACCTCCGCCGAAGACCAAGAGGGCTTCCAGGGCTGGTGGGAGGGGGGCCCGTCCTCATCGGAGCCCTCCACCCCGGAGCCGGAGGAGGAGGACGAGGAGGAGGAGCAACAACAGGAGGAGGAGGCGGAGGCGGAGGGCGGAGGAGGTCCCCGCCGACGACGTCGACAATGACGCCGATGACGAGGAGGAGGACGATGCCGACTCCGACGAAGACTCCTCCGACGCACCGCCGGCGAAGAGGCGGAAGCCCTAGGATTAGTTCTTCGTACTAGCAGTAGTTTAGTACCATTACTCGCAACAAAAAAAGCTTAGTAGTATTAGTTCAGTAGTTGAACAGCCTATGTGCGTGCTATAAAGAAGAACAACTTTTGTATCTAAAAAAGAACTCGAGTACTAATGAAATCTTATTTGGTTTCCTTAATCAACGAAAATGTTTATCATGATTTAATCATCGAGTTTGAGAGAGCACAGAAAAAAATTAAATGTTTATCTTGATTTAATCATCAGGTACGAGAGAGCACAGAAGAAAACAACGTAGTTAATCAACGAATTATTTCTAAACAAAAGAAATTAAATCTTTATCATGATTTAATCATCGGGTTCGAGAGAGCACAGAAGAAAACGACATAATTAATCAACGAATTATCTCTAAACAAAAGAAATTAAATGTTTATCATGATTTAATCATCGGGTTCGAGAGAGCACAAAAGAAAACGACGTAGTTAATCAACAAATTATCTCTAAACGACGTAGTTAAACAAAAGAAATTAAATGTTTATCATGATTTAATCAGCACATAAAAAATTAAACATGGTTATATGGCCCAATGACATGATTGGGCCCATAAAACCATGAGTAGTGCAACCTGTACCGCATTGGAGTTTATAAATCGGTCGTACGCAGTGTAAACTAGCAAGGTGAGACTAAACATGCAGTCTGCTATGGTCGTTCGGGCCCATACATCAGGCCAAGTAATGGTGAAACATTGTTGACCCGACGGAAACGGCCGTTCGGCTATCTTCGAGTCTCGAAAGAGCGAAATGGGGTAAAAGCGAGGCTAGCTAAAGGAAGTAGGGGTAGAACGAGTAGAACTAAGGGAAATAGGGCAGGAAAAAAACCCCAACCACAATGATGATTTGCCGCCACCACCCTCAACGGCAGAGGTCCTGTACACTCATAGAGGAAAACCGTCTGCGCAACGAGCGGCTGCTTAAGCAATTGGTGCTCCAGGAGCGTGGAGGAACAACCACTTCACCACCCTTACTAAGTTCATGCGGTCCTAGCTTCCGTCATTCAGCTGCCGGAACAACCCTAACCCTCTCGCGTCCCCCGTGCGGCGGCGCCACGTTGCACCGGGGCAACCCCGGCCGCCGGCACTAGAGGTCGCCTCCGTTCCCTCCGTTCCCTCCGCCGTCGCTAGAGTCGCCGCCGGGCTTGGCCCGCGCGATGGGCGGCGGCGGGGAGCCTGCTGGTCGCGGCCAGGAGTGGCGGCGGCGGCGCACGTCCCCACTCCCCTAGCTGCGGTGGTGTAGGAGCGACGGTGGCCTGAGCGTGGTGACGGCGCGAGGCAGTGGCGGCGGGGAGGGCTCGATCTGCTCCCTGTTTGGTCCTCCCGCGCGAATGAAGGTCTTGGAGCTCCTGCATCACTTGGACGCCGGGGCGGCGGCCTCGGGTATGGCGGACGGCGGCGTGGGGGAAGGCCGATCTGCCGAATAAAGGCGGCGGTCCTAGGATTCCTCTCGCGCCAAGACGAAGATCTGCCTGACGCCTGTCCCCCTCGATCTGGCCGGAGTGTCGTGTTTCGGAAGGCTCCGCCGGCGAACTTCAATGTGCAACTCAAGCATGGAGATTGCCGGATCGGGTGGGATTCGGTCACGCGCAACCATTTTTTTCTGACCGTTTGGTTTCAGAGGGAGCGTTGCGAAGCTCTGCATTCTATTGCCATCGTGAACTTGTCTTTTGTTCCATGGTGAAGTCAGTGTGCGGAGAATGGCATGAAAGCCGATATTTGGGGACTAGTAATGGTGGTTCAAGTCCTGGTGGCGATGAGGGATTGGCTTGGTGATTTGTAACTTGGAGCAGCGGCAACGGCAAGTGGGGGCGCCAGCACAGGAGAAGTTTAGAGTCTAAACTTTCAGGGTGAAAACCCAAGGTCTGACCTTAATTGGTTGTGCCTAGCAATGGTGTTGTTGAAGGCATTGTTTTTGTGAGTGCGGACTTCCTTCAGGGTGAAAACCTATGATCATCGATCAGGGCGACGACGGCGCTTGAGCACTGTTCCCTTCTTGAAGGCGTCGCTGTTGGAGAAGCTGAACTTCTGGTACTGTTGTGGTGGTGTTAGGTCTACTGCTACAAGGAATAGATCACTGTAGCGGGACTTATCTTTTTTGTAATTCTTCTTCTTTTTTTTGGGCTGTGTGCATCCGTGTGACCGCTAGGGAAACACGTTGTTGCAGAGGCTGGTTGTAATTGGTATTACCGCGATATTAATATATGCTCCTTTTCAAAAAAAGCTTCCGTCATTCTCCAATGCTTACTGAAGACTTAAGCAGCAATGGATGCATGCTCACCAGCGTTGCTCATGGTGCCTCCCTTCACGCGGTGATGGATTTGTCTACACTACCGCCAGCGCCAATGTTGACGCGAAGCCCTAGCGGTTGACACACTGCACAAGCTAGCTTCCATTATCCAAAAGATTTCATCTGATTGACATATATATCATTCACGTCTTTACATTGCAATGCTAGGAGAACTCCCCATTGTGCTTTCAGCGTCCATTCTGTTGTGTGCTACAACTTTCCTATTGTGCTGTCAATAAATAATCTGTATAGAAGGTTTTTATTTCTCATTTGTTGAACATTTGCCAGTATTCAACATTCCAAACCTCAAGTTCTCGCTAGCAATCATACTTATGTGCATATAGAGTATAAAATGTTTTCGTGGCGGATGCATGGGTAGTTTGTTTCGTTGCATGGTCTTTGATATTTTGTAAGTAGGTTTCTGGCTAGCTCAATTGAAATACTTAAGTAGTATGATTTCTAAGGCATATAATTGTTCAGAGGTTATTTCTGTCGATCCTTCTCCACTTATCAACCTGTTGTAGAAACGATTTCTTCATTTAGCTTGTTTGTCTTAGCATGACCTGCTTCTTACTATGTAGAGAAAAACTAAATGTTACCGCTGACAAAGAACATTGAAAACATCTCTTGATTAAGCAACAAATTAAATAATTTTAGGATGCATTTTCCTGTATGGTGCCATATTAGATTTTGGGAAGAAACTTCTTGCCCGGATATGGTCATTTTATTTCTGCTAAGCCATGGTTTGTTAGCTGAGCTATTTGAGTACAGTTTCAGAGGTTTCTTATTGCTGCTATTTTGTGTGGAGATTCAAGAGACAAATGGGCACCTAATTTTGACGGTGGATACAGTGAACCGAGGGAAATAAAAGAAGGTTGTCTCATTCTCCTGAACTCTCCCAGTCCTCATCCCAATCCTTGATCCAACCATCTCACTCTCTGTCTCTACTGCTTTGTTTTCTCAACCTGTCCTTATTTCTGCTTTGGTATCAAGCTGCCTTGGCTTTGCTAAATTTGCTCCTTTTTTCTCCTTATAGATTGATTCGGGGCTGCTACTAGGTTCAAATCTATAATTTATTTCTTTAAGCAATATTCCCTGAAAAAATAATGGTTCATCGTTTGCCTTCTTCCAGTACCTCGTTTACTATTTTTGGATATTACATGATTAGAAAGAAACAGAATTGCAGCCTATACAGCCACTCTATATGAAATGTAATGTTTTCTGTTAATATATTAGGCTCCAGATTGGGAAAGATTTAGCCATTTATTGCTTCTCTATCGCTTGTGTGTTTGAAGTTGTATCTAACTGTGTTTAAACACTAAAGAAATGTCAGGGCATTATGTCTCTTTATTCATTGTACTCTCAACCTTAATCGAGCTATTCTATATAGCCAGACCATGTTGCTTGTCCAGTTCAGAATTTAATGTTCTTCTTGTTGTATTTATATTTCTGAATATAGTGATCATCTTCCAGCTATTGTATAATGAATAAAGAGAATGGCTTGTTGAGGATTGTTTCTTTATTTAATTACAGTTTCTTTATTTAAGGATTAATGCAACCTTGATGAATGTCATGTGTATATGGTAAATATTAATACTAATGCAACTAACCCAGCGCAGCAATTAGCAACGGGCGCAGCAAAGCGCGCCCTCCCCTTCTAGTTTATTTTAACCGCTCTAGAGTACTAGAGGCATGAGCGTTTGCATATGGTCATTGGTTCCTTCTTGCGACCTTTAGTTGTTTCAATAAATTTAAATGCAAATCATCCACCGGAATTTCAGTACTCCCATCGAATAGTAAGTTCGGGCTCTTCATGCGATATAGAGAAATTTAACACGTTAACAGATTTCCAGGTTACTGGATTATGGTATGTATTTGTTTCAATTACACTTTTGTAAGATTGTCCAATAGGACACGCATATAACATATAACCATAAAATAATCCATATTGATAGAATTATTATTCTGGGCTGTAGCAGGCCACTACTCATATGGAAATTTTTGGAAAATGTGAATTTTGCAAAATCTATAAGTTGTACGTTTGTTCCCATATTACAAACTTCAAGTATGTCTATATTGTTCACCAGGTACTCGGTTTATGTGTTAGAAACTTGAGAATGAACCTATTTGAAGTGGCTCATTTCATTACGTACGAGAAAAGCCCAGGTATGAACAAGGCTTAATACTTCCAATTGTTTGATCGAATTCCATTGTTCCCAGCCAATAAAACTCAGTGGCTTTTTAGTTAGAGTACTGACAAATGTATTTAGTTGCATACCTATTTCTCCCAACCCATTCTTACAATAATTTACCATGGACTATTTCTACATGTTGATTGTGTTATTTTCTCAAAATTACTATGGTAACATGTAATTTATCATACTATAATGTAACTAGCATGCAAAGTTATTTCCATTTCAAGTATCTCATCTTTTGCAATTGTTTGATAGAATGTCATTGTTTCCTGCCAATAAACTCAATGGCTTGTTAGGTAGAGTTCTGAAAAAATGCATTTACTTGCATACCTATTTCTCCCAAATCATTCTTATATTTTGTAACACTAAAAAATAATTTTCTCTTTCTTTTGGATGGAGAAGTATTCTCTTTCCATTGGGAATAGTTTTGCAGCAAGAGATAAATATATAGTTGGTACATGAACTCAATGTATCTTACTTTTCGCAATTCTATATATCAGCATATTTCTACTTGATTGAGAAATATTCTCTTGCTGTTGGATAATGTTTTGCATTGGAGAACCATAAATAACGGGTACCTATTTTAATCCGGAAAGTTTTCCCTCATTATTTTTTTATCGATCATGAATCTTGCTTTTTTTTGGCTAAAGTTTAGAAGTTTCTAACATAATTTGTACCTGATACCAATAAATGCATGTGAATAATACATTTCTTGAAGTTAGAAGTTATATACATTAGAGTTGTAATGTTTTTTCACATATTTATACCATATTACTTTGGTATTAAATTTAGAATATACAATCAGTTGTCGTTTGAACTGTGTTAATGATCTATAGGTCCATGAATTTCTAACCATTCATAAAATTTCCTCCTTTATCTTGCATCCATTTAATCTAAATGTGTATCAATTTTTATATTGATATGCCTGTGCAAACACACGGGCTGACGACTATTTTATGTAATGGTGAAACGCGTCACCTTGAAAAACATTTTTTTAGGGTAACCTTGAAATACATGTGAGGCGTGACCCCATGCAGGTTTCGTACCTACTCCCTCCGTTTCACAATATAAGATGTTTTAGCATTTCTCTTTCCATCCGTATCTAGACATGTCTTAGTGCAAGATTCATTTGACCTTATATTAAAACATGTCTAGATACGGATGAAAAGAGAAATGAACGGAGGGAGTACAGGAGCCTTTTTTTTCAAGGGGCGCGCTAGGCGCAGGTCGGCCAAGAAAAGGGCGCGCTAGGTCCCCTTCCGGACCGTTCATTTCACTGTATCACACGATCAGAAATTGTCCTCAGATACGTCGCTTTCATGCTTTTCGGATTCCTACAATGTCAAATGCTGGTTGGGGCCCACCTTGCGTTGCTCCTGTGACTTTTCTCCTCACGCCACCTTGTTTGCATGCAACACGTGAATCCTAGCATGGATGTCTGGCTTGGACCAGTATTAGCTGCTCTCACATGGCACTACACTAAACAATTTATTCGGTATTGTTTCACTAATAAAAATACACACAATATCTCGTGGAGATATAAATAAAATTACCATTACAACAAAAATAACTGAGCTTTTACAACAAAAAAATTCAAAAAATACAACATGTTTTTTCAACAAAAGTCACAGCCGCAAGTGGTACAATTGCAACATTTGTTCATGACACCGATGGAGAGAACCGACACAAGATAAATTTATAATTGTAGCAAAATTTATGTACTTTTACAGCAACGGAAAAAGCATATGTGGCATTGCAGCAAAAGCTCACGTCAAATACCAAAACGAACACAGTTGTATGTTTGTAGCATAATTTATGTACTCTCTCAACAAAATAAAGTGTGCGTATCATTGCACCTAAAAGCTCCTAACAAATACCGAAAATGATCGAACCAAAATTGTTGTATGTTTGTAACAATTTTTTTGTACTTTTACAACAAATAAAAAACAAGCACCCAACATTGTAGAAAAAACTCAAAAACCAAATATGGGAAACCATTGAAGCAAAATTGTTGTGTGCTTGGAGCATATTTTCTGGTCTTTTACAACAAAAAGAAACATGAATGTAGCATTGAAACAAAAACTCGCAACAAAAATAGTAATGTTACAAATACATGGTTAAACAACAATTTTTTTTGCTTCAAATTGGTTTACAACAAAACTCACTAGCAATTACAACAAAAATCACAAACTATTACAACAAACGAACACGATTTGCGTCAAATATAAAGTGGTCGAGCAACAAAAAATTTCTACAAATTCATCTACAACCAAACTTGTACGCCTTTGGTACAAATTTTATAGACGTAAGCAACAATAAAAAAACGGCGAATGAAAATTTAGTTTTACCATCATCCATGGCGGTGCAATCTTGCCGATTCGACGTAGGCCACGGATCAACCAGTCGGGGGCTCGACGACGCTAGATCCGACGACACCTGCACCCGTTTTCACTGCTCCGGCGACGTCTTAGTCACACCTATCAGAGGGACCAGAAAATGTTACAGGTGTATGCTCGGAGGTTTCTATCTATCAGGTAGGAAAGATGTCGACTTGGTTTGGACGTTAACACGACAACGTTACGAAACAACGAACACCACATGGACCGGCAGGAACAGAACAAAATAGCCCACAACTAACAATACATGTGTGCATGGAACACATTTTATTAGCTAGCTGGCGCACAAGCAACAAATCAGCTTCATTTTTTCTTAGACACGGGAGCGCACCATTCTAGCTGGTTGTTTGCATGCTAGTGCTTAGCTACGACATGCACATGCGAAACCAACTGTGGGGGCCACCAAGTAAAGACATGCATGTGCCACATGACATGCCCAGCGAAGGAAACACGAGCGTGGCGGTACGTGGACGCCTGTGCGCGCGACGTGCGGGAAAGGAATGCGCGGGCAAAGGAGCCAACATGCACAGTTTGAGTGTCTAGCCCGGCCCAGTTGTGTCTGTGCGGCGCTTAGTTCTGATCGGCCATATATGGCCCAGTTGTATATCTCTGCGCAGCAGATTTTCCTCCTTTTCTCGAACAAAACCCTGCACGAGTACGGTCATCTGCCTACAACAACGCTCCGCCGCCGTTTGTTTTCGATCTGCGCCTCCGGTCCGCGTGAAGGTCGCGGAAGCCATGGATTGGACGGAAGCCCTGCCCGACGACGCCCTCGCAAACATCCTACGCCGCCTCCCGGTAAGTGACCTCGCCGCGTCCCGCTTCGTGCGCAAGGCGTGGTGCGCCGTCGTCGATGCCCATCGGCTGTTGCTCCCGCACGCCCTCCCTCATGCGCTGCGCGGCGTCTTTGTCAACTACATCGACTACGAACGCCCGCGCTTTTTTGCCCGCCCATCGACGGAGCCGCCCGCGATCAACGGCGATCTCGGCTTCTTGCCTGGGTACAACACGGATTTTGAGTCAATCGTGGATCACTGCAACGGCCTCCTTATTTACGGTAGTGAATGGAGGGAGTTTTGCGTGGTTAACCCCGCCACGAGACGGTGGGAGCGTCTCCCACGCCTTGATGCAAAGAACTACATCACGTACCTCGCATTTGATCCTGCCGTCTCGCCGCACTATGAAGTCTTCGCCATTCCACAGGTGCCCAAGAACGTTATCCCAGTCCGACGAGTGACCAGCAAGAAGCCTTCCAACTCTAAAAAAACAAGACAATTCTCAGGACCATACTGCCTCACTGAGTTGTTCTCGCTGTCGGTCGATGCACAAGAAATCAAGGACTTGGAAGAGGAGTGCGAAGATGGACCTTCGGAATTGTCACTGGAACAAACCCTCGAGGAAGAGGACGACTTACCAGCGATATTCACACCGTCACCAACTGAGTGTACAGGGAAGAAAGAGGATCCAGAAGACTTGTTGGAATGGCCACCATCCTCATGGATGCTAGACGTGTTCTCGTCTAGTACCAAACAATGGCAAAAGAGGTCCTTTTCCCGTGAAGGTGAGGCATTGGAGACAGTGGCTACTGTGCGACAAGATAGGGAGGAACCAACATGTTGGGGCCCGAGGTGGCGCTACGGTGTCTACTGGCGAGGAGCACTCTACGTGCATTGTCGTGGTGCATTTGTTGCAAGGTATACATCGTAAAGGCTTAAAAATCTCCCTTTGAACTCTAGCATTAGTAGTGGCTTTTTCAGTTGATGTTTTTACACAAACATTGCATCTTATGTACCACTGAAAATGTTCTTATTTGCAGATTCTTACAGGATGGCAAGTACCAACTAGTAAAAACACCAATAGATATCGAGGAAAGCAAACGTGCAAAACCTTCTCTTGGGAAATCAGAAAAAGGAGTTTACTTTGCAACATGTCACAATGAATATCAACTTCGGGTTTGGATTTTCAATGAATCAAGTGGTCAGATATCTTGGGCATTGAAGCATCACATTGATATTAATCGATTGGCAACAATATATTTGAAGCAGCCTAAGGGAATTGAAAAATCTTGGTTCTTATATGGTGATAATAATGAAGATGAAACCAATAAAATGCTCGGGGGTGAGAATTTTGAGTGGAACTCTGATGACGACAACGTTCTGAATATTGAAGACGATTATGAAGATTTTTACAGCCATGTTTCTATCCTTGGATTTCACCCCTTCAAAGAGATTGTTTTCTTAGAGGTATCATCATTTATAGGAGTGGCTTATCACCTGACTAGCTCGAAAGTACAGTACCTTGGCAAATTACGGCCAAAGGATTATTATCTGGCACATACAAATGGCATATATGAATCATTTCCATATACCCCTTGCATGTTTGGGGAGCTTTCAGAATGTGCTTGAGATTATTCCTTCACTGGTTGGGTTGGATCTGAAGGTTTGGGTGGAAGATCGCAAGCAGCCATAAGTTCAGTTCAATCAGACTGATGTTGCGCGGTTTTGTTTTTGGAAAGAGCTTGAAGCACAAAAGTGAGAATTTCAAAGAAGTCTCTAGAAAATAGGATAACCAAATTGGACAGAACTTATTTAGAATTTTTAGTTTCGTACACTTCCTTCTTGGTCATTTTGTGCACCTGATCATCTTATCAGTACATTCATCATTTGCGGAAACGGTGATCTTTTACTATTTATGCATTTGATTCAGTTAATTGTATCTTCTTGCACGGTTTAAATACCAGGACATGTTCTTCGTTCATGTCTATTTCTTCACGTTCTGTCTTCACTTTTAAACATGGACAAGTAGATATGTATGTATCACTGAAATCTGAATCATAGTCAAATTCTGCACCCAACTGAAAACTGTGGTGAAATATTCTAGCTGCTTTTTTTACAACCCAGTATTTACTAGTGGATTAGGTTCAACTTTAGGCTAACTGCTGCATGGAGATATTATCAATTAATCATGAAGTACCTAGCTTGGTGGATTAGTGTATGCAGCTCATGTGGTGAATATCGGTTTCTTAGATGTCTACCCTGGATTGTCTAATAGCTTAAGTATGCAATTTTACTTCAACGGATGTACACAAATTTGGGCAAAATTAGGAACACTATGCCGTGCATTGACACAATTTCTTCGTACACGTGAACTATATCGTAGCGCGCGCTTGATGTTCGGTTATGGGGTTTGGATCTTTCAATCTTATATCGTGAGGGATGTGACCTATGTTAGGTCCGTAAGATACCACAACTTTTAGTGTTCTAAGATACCACAGCGGAATGCGAGTCCTTTTTTCTTTCCTTTGTCGCTGTAAGGATCATTTTTACCTTCCACCGTGGATTGTTTTGCTTTGCAGTCTGAAAAGGCAAATACATGTTCCGTTTGTCCAGAACACGATGACTTTGTATAATATATGCCTCAACATATTTCGGTCTTTCTTTGTATAATACATTGTGTCGATGTTGCTTTTAGTACAAAGATATACGCACGCAATGAGAATATGCTGTTCAGCAGTAAACCAGGTAAAGTTCTTCAGATGACAGGACTTAATTGTGATCTTGCCTGTTCTTCAGGCTAAAATAGAAATTGTAAGAACATCATTACATGACGGAATTGGCCAGCATTTTTTCGAAAAACAAAAGGCCAAACTAACTTGCTATACACATCGATTATAAATGCCAGATATCAGTCACATATCCTTTTGGTCTAAAAAGATTGATATGAGCAAAATATAGGTTGATATTTAGCATCCCTAGCCAGCCCGATACTGCGATATCATATCGGCCTATACATGAATCATGTTCCGTGGAACCGAACGAGCAAACATATGTTTGTCATGCCCCAGATAGCCCTTTCCGGAGACCACCCTGGGTGACGAATTGCAAATATTTGGTGTGTACACAACTTCATTTGTGAATATCATTTCCAAAGAGGAAAAGCCGAAAAACACATTTTGGTTGTACACATGCCACACATAAGACATTACTTCTTATGAACAGAGTATGGAAGATATACTTCGTTTCAGAATAGTCAAGAAAAAAATATCCTTTGAATACTCAAAACTAAGTAAGCTGCAATCTAAGTAAAAGATAATAAAAATATAGGCATTCTGAATCGTTGTAGCTAGTCTTGATCTACAAACTCCCTCAAGGGCTTTCCCAGCTGCTTCATCACTACCTCCCGCCCTGAATTCGTAGGGTGCATGGATGTCATCCCAGTAGAAAATTTTGCTGGACTTGTCCCACACATTATAAAGAAGTTGCGATAACTAACTTTGTTGTCCGCATTATCCCTTTGAATCATGCTAGAAGATTAGATAATGGCTAGTCTTGTAGCACTTTTGTTTTTCCGTTGGTCAATCCTTGTGGCCAATGTGTCTTTCATGCTGAGACTTGTAAACTGAGTTACTGATTTATAATTTTGCAATAAATGGCCGTATGCATCAGTTTGATGCAGAGGCCGGAATGATCCCTTTTCTAAAAAAAATCCCTTTGAATCAAAACTCTCACGGCACCGCGACATCTTGCGCTTGAATTTCTTGGATACCTCTTGTACTTTGCCTACATGCACATCAAATTAAATTGTTCATATGAAGTTCAAGCACACAATAAAATGCATCTATCATAAATAGTATAATAGTGGATTATAGCAAATAAATCTTATAATAGTGGCGTTGACACTTGTGGATGCATGCATGTTCCTACCTGACACATTATCCACAATATTAGTGAAGGCGGTGTAGAGGTCGACAAGGTAGACATTTTTCTTTGCTGCCATAAGTTGTTTTAGGTTACTGTTATGGAGGGATGTACCAAAATATCCAAAGACGCCAAAGGCCGTGTAGTTGTTGGTCCGTGTTTGCGATGGCGTGCAGCCAGCTGTGTGCAAGTTGTTCACAAGAACCTCTTTCACTCGAAGCTTCTGCAATTGTTCCACATTTGCCGCAATCTACTTTGTCACCTTCCCGATATAAGCATGGATATGCATATACAAATGAATTGTTAGCAATTATAAGATATGCCCACAAACAGATAAGTTGTTCAAAATAGTGTATGCATGTATTTATCTTTTTTTTTAGAAATAGGGTGCGGATCCCCGGCCTCTGCATCAAAAAGATGCACACAGCCACCGCAATTATTGCAAAGTTTGTAGTATTTTAAATTTTACAACTCATGGATCACTCAAAGTAGCTACGAAAATCAACCACTTAAAAATCAATCTATCCATCTAGTCTCTTAGGATGTCGCCACCCACCCCGGCAGAAGATAGCCCGTACGACCATTATCATTCGAGTACAGCCGGAATCCATGAGACCACGTCGCTCCGCAGGGAGTAGAAATGACCACATGTGGATCCAGTAGGTCGCCTTGTTGATAACCTGCAAATAATGAGTAGACTTTGCCTTGTTAAAAATAACATCATTACGACAATTCCAAATAGCCCATAGAATAGCCGCAGCACCAATTCTAATAAGCTCTTTTGACTTCTTATCAACCCCATTAAGCCAGTTCCCAAACAAATTTGCAATGGAGGCAGGAGGATGAATGTTAAAAGTAAAATGCACCAACCGCCAAATGTCTCTCGCAAAAGGACAGGAGATGAATAGGTGCTCAACAGACTCATCTGTGTCACAGAAAACGCATTTCTTACACCCAATCCATCTTCGTTTGGTTAAATTATCCTTAGTCAATAATTCTTTTCTATGTAAGAACCACAGAAATATCCGTATTTTTAGGGGCACTTTCAACTTCCATAAGTACTTTTTAAGATAAGGCGTATGTCCATTAAGCAATGCAGCATAGTATGATTTAACCGAGAACACACCCGTTGGTGTCAAACTCCATGTAAACCGGTTTGATTCATTAGTTAATTGAACACGCATGAGCCTCTCAACTAAATGAAACCAGAGCTCTCTATTATTTCCTATCAAATTCCTGCGAAAATGAAGATTAATAGGAATATTTTCAAAGACAGCCGAAACTGTCATGTGTTTATTGGACGCAATATTATACAAAGACGGATATTCATTTGCCAAAGAAATATTACCCATCCATTTATCTTCCCAAAAATGTGTCTGCTGTCCATCCCCAATGCTGAAAGAACCATGCGTAAAAAAGTCCTCTTTTACTCTCATTAAACCCTTCCAAAACGGTGAATCATTTGGCTTGACCCTAACTTGTGATAACGTTTTTTCCCCCAAATATTTGTTTGTTAGAAGTTCCTTCCACACCCCCTCCTCATTAAGTAATTTATGTAGCCATTTACTCAAAAGACATTTATTTTTAGTCTCAAGAACTTCAATTCCCAGCCCCCCTTGGTCCTTCGGTCTACACACAATATTCCATTTTGTGAGCCTATACTTTTTCTTTTTTGATCACTTTGCCAAAAAAACCTTGATCGATAAAAATCTAATCTTTTAGCTACTCACATTGTTGGGGGCAGTCAGGCTAGTCACACTGGTGCTCATGTAGTTGTCGTTGCCGGAGATGGCCATGAGCGCCACGGAGCGACTCAGTTGCTGCTTTCAAATTATCCCACCTTGAACCCATCTGAAAAGTGTCCACCTGCTTTGCGAGGGTGGGGATCTTCTGTCCCGACGTCGTGTCGAACACACACACCAGAGCCACTGTAGTGAAGATCATGCCGGAGGGGTCGCAGGTATTGTCGGTCGTCAGGGCATGCGCTGGTGGTGCTTCGTCGAGCCCTAACATCGTTACCGCAAAGTACCAGGAATCACATGAGTGAGCGTATACACTAGTCGATAATCATACATGTAAAGTTGAGATTTATGTACTTACCAATGAAATCTGACCGAGTTTTGTAGTTTGACAAAGTTTGAGCAAAGAAACCTTGGTGCTATTTGGTAAAGTAAAAGTTGACAAAGTCTCCCTCCCGCGACCGCAACCTAACCCTAGCCGCCCGCGTCCGGCGGCGGCCGGCCCGCGCCGTCGCCCCCTTCGTCCCCCCACCTCCCTCCCCGCGTCCGCGCCCGCGCCGCCCCCGCAGCGGCCGGCGCGGCCACCTTTCCCTCCCTCTCCGCCCCCTCCCTTCTTCTCCCCTCCCTCCGCCGTCGGCGCGAGCCGCCGAGCGCGGCTCCGGCGGTGCCGATGGCGGCGGCCGTTCTCTCCCCGCGCGCTCGGGGGATGCCTCGCGGGGCGGCGGATCCCGGCGGCGGTGCAGCTTAGGGCGGCGGCGGTCCGGCGGTGCTGGCGTGGACCTGCGGAGCAGCGCAATGCTGCGCGCGGCGGCGGTCAGCGGGCGGCGCCCCGCAGCCCAGATCTGGGCCCTTCGGGCCGCATCTGGGTCGGGGCGGGCTGGCTTGCACTGCGGAACGCTCTGCAAATGGTAGGGGTGTAGACCGAGTAGGAGTTCATCGGCGACTGCGGCCGGCCTGTTGCAGCGTGGCGGCGGACTTTACGGGCCTGATTGGGACCGGCCGGACCCCATTAGGTCTGGTAGCATGACCAGACCTGAAGGGGACCGGTGTGCTCTGCTCCGACTCAAATTACTCCTCGCCTCCATCTTGCAGACCTCGAGAAGCTGGCTTCGGTGAGACGACGATGGTGTCTCCGTGTCCGTGGTGGCGTATGTTGGCGGGTGGTGTGCCAGGTGGTGGTGAGGCCTCGCTCTCACGGGTTTCTGTGCTTCGGATCATCCGGGATTGCGGAAAGGGTTTTTTCGGGTGAAATCCATGTCGGCTCGGCTGACACCGACGGGGTGCCGCCTCCGGGTGGCATCATCCCTTCCTGAAGGGCATCGTGGCTACCCTCCGTCCGCTTCCCTGGGTGTCGGGGGAAACCCTAGGGCCAGCTCGCTGGTCCGGGCAGCAAGCGGTGCTTTCCTTCTTCGAGGTGCTGCTTGGTACTTGACGTTTCGGTGCTAGGAGCGTGGTGGTTCTTTCTTGGTGGGCGCAGCGGATGCGGGTCACAGTAGTTTAGTTGATCCGCCTATGTCTCCATTTGTTTTTTCTTTTCGTGTCCTTGGGAGTGTGTTTGCTGCTTCCCCAGCATGTGTAGTGTTGCGTTTGTATCGGTGGTTGTATGTTGGATGTTGTTTTATTTATAAAGCTGGGCGAAAAGCCTGTTTCGTGGAGTTTTGTAGTCTGAGAAGCGGTCGGAGGGAGTATTTGGCTGCGGGTATCTGTTGACGTCAACATACGAGGAGCCGTAGGGGTACGCCCATTGCCACGACATCTGGGTGACGGGTTCGGCTAGAGGCAGATTCCCATTGTCAGCAAAGTCATCCTTGAAGACGAAGAAGTTGTTGCTTGACGACTTCTTTTGATGGCCGTTGGTTGTTGCAGGGCGTGCCTCCACAAGACCATGCCGTTGACTTGTTACAAGGACGACTAGAGCATCTCCAACGCGGCGATCCAAATGGAGCCAAAAAAGTCTGGTTTTGGTCCGATTGGGTCGTGAGGCGGATACGAAATGTCCATACGAATTCGGGGCTCGCATAGTGCACCCAATGCGGCCGACCTATTTCCTTTTTTTTCATTAACACGTCAGAAAATTGACGTTTTTAGATTTATAGATAGGGGATGGGTCACAAATGGCCTTTTTACATATACTACTACAAACTAAAAAACATAGATAAATTCTCGTTGGACTAGTACTCGTCGTCGTCACACAGGTCGATGTACGGCAGCGTGGACCATAGATGGGCCAGTGGCAACCTCGCCGGGGGAGTCGGTGGCTGCTCCTGCTCTGTCTGCTGGGGGAGCGGGCCAGTCCAGCACCAGGACTGGCCATAGAGCTCCTCGGGGAGAGGTGGAGCTTGCTCTTGCTCCACCTCCATCATCTCGTACAACAGATGGAAGACCGGCGACGACTGCTGGGCCTCCATGGCGGACTGGCGCATCGCCTCTACGAGGCCTGGAAACATCCTCATCTCCTTCCTAGCGGCGGTGCGCTTGGACTCTTCCAGGACCAGCGCGAGGAGGAGGTCGTCATCCTCCGGGTTGGCCTCCTACTGCTCCTCCTCTTCCTCCACGAACACCGGTGGGGGCGGAGGCTTCATGCGTCGTGCTCGTCGATGAGCCACGCGTGTCTCTTTAGGGACTGTCCATGACGAACGTTGGGTGGTCGACGAGGTCCCTCCGGGAGCTTGGCCCGCCGACGCTGGATCTCCCACTCCCAAGCTCGGCCACGCCTCGGGACAGGCGGCACCAGAATCCTTTCCTGATTCAGGTGCCAGTCGTTAGGCAGATGGACATTTGACCAGGGTAAGGGGATGATGTTGTCCTAGTACCACTGGCAGCTCCTGCTTTTGGTTACGGTTGTTCCCTCACGCATCGATTCACCACCGTCGGCGGGGCCAGCTAGAATGGACCTGGGATCGCGCGGGCCGGGGTGCGGCGTCGCCCCGACGAGGAGGAGCATGCCTCGGCATCGTGCTTCTACTTGCCGGGCCACTTGATCACTAGTAGGAAAAAGCTTATAGGTAATATCTTATGGGAAAATTTTGTTTTTGCCACAGTAGATTTTGGCCATTTTGCTTTTGCCACTCAAAATTTGAAAATTTTCTTTTGCCCTTTTGGGGGGCAAAACCAAAAACCAAAACAACAACAGTAGGGAAAAAGCAAAACGAAATTTCACCATTTTCAGTTTTTTTGCCCCACGAAGGGCAAAAATGACGTATTTTCAGGAATTGGCAGGTCAAAAGCAAAATATCAAAATTTAGAGTGGCAAAAACAAAATGGGGAAAAACTAGAGTGGCAAAAACAAAAAATTCCCATATCTTATTAGTAGTGGGCCAAATATGGCACATGCTGCAGCTACATGCAACGGGCCCGCTACCAGTACGTGCATAGTTGCGGCGTGCCTCCGCGGGGCGACTGCCACTAGTAAGTGGGGACTTCGCGAGGGCCTTAGCGCAAAGTACTAGTAGCGTGGCCCGCAGAGCCACGCTACGACTACGGGTAGGCCTTCCGTCCGCACACTTCTAGTATTTTGGTACTGCTATAGGGACATAACTAACGAAAACTTCATAATCACTTACTAATTCATTAACAATGATTTGTCTCTTAGCAAGATCATATAGTTGGGTCGGTCCGGTACTATTTTTATTCCAACAATAAACCCTTATAGTTGTTTGACTTATACAAAGTCCATTATCAGGAAAACTTGACCATTGATAACCCACAAGTGTAGGAGATCGCAACAGTCTTCGAGTAAAGTATAACCCAATTTATCGAATTGACACAAGGGGAGCCAAATAATACTTAGAGACCTTCGCAGCTGAGTTGTGTCAATTTAGCCACACCTGGAGAAGCACAAGTAACAGAAGAGGAGTAAAAGTAGCAGCGATTCGAGAGCAATAGCAACAGTAACAATGGAAGCAGTGATAATAAAAGATGGCCTGGGGTTCATAGTTTTACTAGAGGTAACTGTCCAAATAAAATAACATGTGTTGGGTAAATAAATTACAGTTGAGCAATTAATAGAATTGCACTAATTAATTATGACAAAGCAACCTAGTCTGTGAATCATACGTAGTCATGTGTTCCATATATAGTTGTATCTACTCGCAAAGAGAATTTGTACAACATATTTTGTCCTACCATCACTACAAGGAAACAGCTAATCACCGGCGTGGCGTTTTTGACATCACCGGTGGGAAACGCCCACGCAGGTAACGTCACACAAGTGCTATTTTGTATTACCGGCGAGTGCGAGTCCACGCCGGTGATCTTCTAGGATCACCGGCGTGTAGGTCTACGTTAGTGGTATTTTGGTATTACCGACGATGGTGCCCACTACGGTGACGATATTTCGGAAATAAAAAAAATTAATAGACCACAATTATTAATTACCAGCAAAATATATGGAAATAGAAACATTAATAGAAATAGCACAGGCAGTAGCTGCGCCACTCAACAAAGCATGAAGCCCTGATCATCTCTAGGATCATGATCCAGCAAACTACATAGAAACATAAACATTAATTTATTCCTAATTAACTACCTAGCTAGTCATGTACGGTAGTGATCACCAGGTGCGCGCCTCCTCCTCCAGGGTTGGGAACTGGCCAACCTAGTGCTTCCTCCCGTTAATATGGATCTGACATCCAAATACGTTCCGCTAGAGTCTCATCCTAAAATACGCCCTCACACCTTTGTACTGACCCATTTTATGGAAACTAAAGCATGTTATAAGAAGATATTCATTAGAAATAAAAACACTAAAAGAAACTAAAAATCTAGTATCATCTACGCATTTAACATTTAAAAATATAAATGTGACGCTTAGAAATCTAAAAATCTAAACAATTAAGTTAACTAATACTACATATTTAACATCTAAATTACGTAAAACTGTACAACTAAATTAAAATCTAACAGTACACTAGACTAACAACATCTAAAAATCACAGTACACTATACTAACAACATCTAAAAATCTACACCTAAATTCTACATCCAAAATTATATATCTAACGTCTAAATTCTACATCTAACATCTAAAATTCTAATCTAACAACTAAATTATAATCTATATTTAACATCTAAAATTCTAATCTAAAATCTAAATTATAATACATCTAACATCTAAAATTCTAATCTAACAACTAATTTCTAAACCTAATGGAGGTGGCCGGAGGAGCACTCATTGGCGGGGACGACGAAGCGGAGCGAGGCAGGGGATGGCGAGGACGACTCGACGGCGACGCGGGGACGGGTCGATGGCGGGGACAGCGAGGCGAGAGAGGGTGGCACGGGGAGTGAGAGAGCGCGACGATGGGGGCTAGCGGTGAGGACGGCGAGGTGAGAGAGGGTGGTGCGGGGAGGTAGAGAGCGACGGTGGGGGCGAGCGGCGAGGACGACGAGGCGAGAGAGGGTGATGGGGGGAGGGAGAGAGTGACGTGGCGGCGGTGCGATGTGGGGAGAGTGGATCATGTGGATTGCGCCGCGGGGAGGGAGAGGGGAGTGGATAAGACGAGGGGGCGGTTTTTTTTACTGGAGCGGTTACTTAAAAATAGTATACGCACGCCACTAACTAAACGAACATTACTGGTAAGTTTTGCCGTGGTAAGTTTTTTTGGCCGGTACTAGTTTTTGCCGTGGTAAGTTTTTTGGGCCCACATATCACCGGCATACATCCAAGATTTACACGCTAGTGAAATGCCCCATATCACTAGCGGGGGCATTTTCGCACACCGGTGATTAGTTGTGGAATTTGGTCCCAACTTAACCACCGGCGTGGGTTTTGCATGACCCGCCGGTGATTACCTGCCAGCCATAAGCAGTTTCCTTGTATTGCATCCCGTTTCAGCGGGGTCATTCATGGAACCTATGGTAATTAAGGTCCTCCTTTTAATAGAGCACCGAAGCAAAGCATCAACTCTCCATGAACACGTACATGTAATCCTCAAATTACAAACCGTCCCCGTTGATATCCCACCCTGTCACCGTGGGGTCGCCGGTTCCGGACAAATCACAGGTGCATACAACTTGTAGATACAATCTAAGACAACAATTATATTTATGCAAACATAACAAGCTTAAATCAAAGATCATGCCACTCGTGCACTAGAGATAAGCAATGAACACAACAAGATTGCAACAACAACAATTCATAAACATAAGTGACTGATTATAATGTAACAATCCATTGGATTTCAACAAACACAACACATATTACAACGGACTGATCTCGATCATGTAGGGCAGCTCACGAGATCATGGCATGAAATCACAAGGGGGAGAGAGAGTACCAACTAGCTACTACTATGAACCCGTAGTCCATGGGCGAACTACTCACAAATCATCCCGGAGGCAGTAACGGCGATGAAGATGACTTTGGGGTCCAATCCCCGTCCCGGCAGGGTGCCGAAACAGGAACTTTCTGGCCCTCGAAACTTGTTTTCGATGGCGATGGAGCTCTGTATCGTATTTGGGAAAATCCTTCGGGGGTCAGGATTTTTCGTCGGGGAAAATATATAGTCCGAAGGGCGTCGTCGGGAGGCTCCCGAGGCCTAAGGGTGGGTTGTGGCCGCGGGTTACCGCTGGGCCGCGTCTGCAACCCTCGGGGAAGCTGCGGGCCTCCCCCAGACTTGTCCTTCTGGCTCCCAGAGTTTTCTGTAAGTTTTTCAGATATTTTTGAGCACTTTCATTGTTGCGCATTTTCTGCAACGCACAAACAAAACAGACGGAAACTGGCATTGGGCATTGGGTTAATAGGTTAGTCCAGAAAATGCTATGAAACCATAGTAAAAACATGTAGCAATGATATAAAATAAAAATGGAACAATCAAAAATTATACATACGTTTGACACGTATCAACCATCCAACAAAAAGATAAGCTAATCTTAGAGAAAAGATTTGGAACACTTGTTTGTTCATATCTCTAAATGTGCACACGGGTTTTCGTTCGAATACTCACTATTGAAGTACCACATCCGTTATAGCATAAAGATATAAACCTAATAATGAACTTGGAGGTAAATAATAAATTAACATTAATGTCTCTAGGGCATACCTCCAACATAGCCTTCCTACAATGTAGTCCATAGTGAGGTAATCTTCAGGGAGCCCTGGTGCAGCACGACAGGTCTTGTTCTGTGGAGAAGCTTCTAGAGACGAGCTACTGACGGGGGAGTTAGGGACGTCGTGCGCTGAAAGTTGTGTATGCCCGTAAAGTTACGACCTAAACCCACTCATGTCCGACAATATATTAGTCCAAAAAATGATAGAAAATGATGTAAATTTATGACATATGTGTATAACATTGATATAATATTAGCATAGATAAATAAAAAATTGTAGATATGTTTTGGTAGTATAAGGTAGCAGCCCCGGGACATGGTGGTCAGCCCTCGACGAGATGCTGATGGTGGTGGATGTAGAGCCCCTTTTTTCGATAAAGGGAGCTTTTTATTACTCAAAAGTTTAAGTATTACACCCGGCCTCTGCATAGCTAGGATGCACACAGCCAAAAGTCATCAACGAAAGTGAAAAAATAAAAATGTAGGCGAGTTACATATCAATATGAGAAATTGTAAATACGCCTATGGAGAAGGAGGGCCGATCCGCAAATTATGCTGCCATCCATGTTGGGATAAAAAGTCTCTCGCCGTTTCCTCCAGACTTGTACACACCTCCGTAAAAAGGTCGCGATGCTCCACACGTTGCAACGGACACCACAAACGGAGAGTAGCAGTAGTCCTGTAGATCACCTGGATGAGAGAAGAATTTTTATCATTAAAAACCTTGTCATTTCTACAGAGCCAGAGCGACCATATAACGGCTAGTGCTCCCACCCTAATAAGTCGTTTAAACCTACTGTCCACACCATTTAGCCAATTACCAAAAATATTAGCAATGCTACGTGGTGGGAATAAGGTAGAACCTATCTGGATGATTGACCATATAGAACTCGCAAATCGACACTCGAAGAATAAGTGCTTAATCGTCTCGTCCTTGTGACAGAAGACACACTTTTTACTCCCATGCCAATTGCGTTTTGCAAGGTTATCTTTTGTGAGAATTACCCCACGACGAAGATACCAAGCAAATTTTTTATTTTTGAGTGGGATCTTCATCTTCCAAATCTTTCGGTTATTATCCACAGGCAAGTCTGGCCTTATGAGGACTTTATACATAGAGTCCATCGAGAATTTACCATTAGTTTGTAAATTCCACCGAAACTCGTCCGTCCCATCCGTTAGATTAACTAAAGACAAACGTTGTAGCAACTCATTCCAAGATGCTAACCTGGGACCCACGAGATCTCTTCGGAACGTCACATTAGGTGGAGAATTCTCCATCACCTTAGCGAGAGTGTCGCTCTTGTGACGCCCAAGGACAATATTATATAAAGCCGGGTATTGCTCTCGGAGGGAGGTATTACCTAACCATTTATCCTCCCAGAACCTTATCTCCGAACCATCCTTGATGGAAAAAGACCCAAATGGAAAGAAGAATTTCTTCGTCGCCATTAGGCCAACCCAGAAGTGTGAGTCACCGGGTTTCCAAGTAACATGTGATACCACTTTTGAGCATATGTACTTTCTCCGAAGGAGAGTCTGCCATACCCCATCTTCAGTCAGTAGTTTAAACAACCACTTACCGAGGATGTAGAGCCCTTGGCGGTAGCTCTGGCATGCAGCTTGGTGTCCCAGGTTTTGTGTTCCTTTGGTGGTTGCTGGCCTCACGAGCTTGCAAGGTGGTGGTTGTCTTTGCGCGGGTATTCTTGATTTCTACAATGATTCGAGCGAAATCTTTGTTACGGCTTTGGCCGGAACTAACAACGATGACATGAACATTGTTCACCTCCTCGGAAGCGTGGATGTGGGTCTACGTCTATTCTATCCATTTGTTAATGCAACTACTAGCTAGTGCGATTTTTGGATATAGGTGATGAGTGATGATTATCGTGAAGTAGAAAAGGAAAAAGAGGAAGGAGCGAGGTAGCAGGAGAGATGGAGATCTTCTTCTCATTTAAGTCATAACGATCACGTTACAAAGAGTTTGTTTTGTACCTAGACACACACACCTAGCATGCAGCCCCACATATCAGATAATTTAACCCACACCACAACGACACCCACTACAGGAACGGATGGCTATGGCCGTCGGCACAGACTAATTTGCCGTCGGCATAGCTTGTGCCTACCTACTTGTGACGACGGCGGCCGTCGGCATATTGCCCCGTAGGCATAGGGCCTTTTGCCGTCGGCATAGAGAAAGACCGTCGACGTAGCCTATGCCGACGGCTTTGCCGTCGGCGTAGATTCCGTTGGCATTTTGTTTCTTAAAATTATTTTTTCCAAAAAAAATATAAAAAAATCAACTTTTTTTTCAAATTATTTGTTCCAATTTTTTTTTCAAATTTCGAATTTTCCAATTTTTTTTTCAAATTTCGAATTTCCCACTTAGACACACACTTAATCTCAGGTCAAAGTACTTATCTTAGTCAAACTTACCGTTCGGTCATCCATCCTCAGATTGCTCCAGCCCAAGCATGCTTAACTTTTGAGTTCCTTCCAAATTAGATTCCAGATGAGATGTTAGAACTTACTGATATTAGTATCCTATCAACCATATTAACCCATGGGTCATGATGTTACACTTTTTATTGTTTAAATTTTGAAAATTTATTTGAATAAGTAACAATGATTATGTAATAATATTTTTCGAATAAATAACAATAAAATTTATTTTACTTTATTTTCTCCTTTTTACATTAGTATGGAATAATTAATATCTTTAAATCCGTAAATCGAAATTTATCAAATAAAATGTCTAAATCGATTAGAAAAATGAGAGGAATCCAAATATGACATCCATATCATCTTTTTCATCATGTATATGACTTTTTGCAACATATTTTTGGTACTTGCTTAATAAAAAAAGTCATTTTGACAGTTAAAAATGATAATTAGAAAAATATTTTAAACAATAATTTTTTGCATCAATGTTTGCCATACCAAGACACACTTATGTGTCAAATATGGGCACATTATCACAAACTATGGCACAGGGATGATCATATCTACGTCATTTGACTTGAAACTTATACATGTTTATAGATGATTGATATTTTTGTGAAGAAGTTTTTTGGTAACTTTGTCAAAACTCAGGTTTATCATTTTTGCTAGCAACTAGTACACATAAAAGGAGTCCATGCCAAAGGATTTAATTTTTTTGAGTATTTTCACTTTCTTTTATTTTGTTCAAAAAAATGTCAAAATGGCCGTCATGCCTGTTCATCCAAAGGGTTCTCATTTTTCAAAACTATCGATAGTTCTGTGATATAACCACTACTGGTGCATCTTAAAATGATTTTTGTAAAATTTTCAGAGCAAACTATCACACACTTGTAGTCCAAAATTGAATTTACTTTCGAAAAATAGGCATAAAGTCATTTAAATAGGCGAAATGAGGTAGAAACCGAGAAAATTCCTAATATTGCTGGATTATTGATAAAATATGGCCTACTTTGTGCGAAAATTTTATGGGTGCCATTTTGCACCATATTTGTCGTACTTGCTTCACAAAAAATGTCATTTTTGACAATTAAAAAATGAAAAAATGATATTTATAAACGTAATTTGAAAAAAAATCAGTTCTGCAACATTGTTTATCATAACAAGACACACCTATGTGTCAAATATGAGCACATTATCACAAACTATGACACGGGGATGATAATATCTACGTCATTTGACTCGAAACTTATACATGTTTATAGATGATTGATATTTTTGTCAAGAAGTTTTTTGATAACTTTGTCAAAACTTAGGTTTATCATTTTTGCTAGTAACTAGTACACATAAAAGGAGTCCATGCCAAAGGATTTAATTTTTTGAGTATTTTTTCACTTTCTTTTATTTTGTTCAAAAAACGGTCAAAATGGCCGTCATGCCTGTTCATCCAAAGGGGTCTCATTTTTCAAAACTATCAATGGTTCTGTGATATAACCACTACTGGTGCATCTTAAAATGATTTTTGTAAAATGTTCAGAGCAAACTATCACGCACTTGTAGTTCAAAATTGAATTGCTTTCGAAAATAGGCATAAAGTCATTTAAATAGGCGAAATGAGGTAGAAACCGAGAAAATTCCTAATATTGCTGGATTATCGATAAAATATGGCCAACTTTGTGCGAAAATTGTATGGGTGCCATTTTGCACCATATTTGTCGTACTTGCTTCACAAAAAATGTCATTTTTGACAATTAAAAAATGAAAAATGATATTTATAAACGTAATTTGAAACAAATCAGTTCTACAACATTGTTTGTCATAACAAGACACACCTATGTGTCAAATATGGGCACATTATCACAAACTATGGCACGGGGATGATCATAATAGGCGAAATGAGGTAGAAACCGAGAAAATTCCTAATATTGCTGGATTATCGATAAAATATGGCCAACTTTGTGTGAAAATTGTATGGGTGCCATTTTGCACCATATTTGTCGTACTTGCTTCACAAAAAATGTCATTTTTGACAATTAAAAAATGAAAAATGATATTTATAAACGTAATTTGAAACAAATCAGTTCTACAACATTGTTTGTCATAACAAGACACACCTATGTGTCAAATATGGGCACATTATCACAAACTATGGCACGGGGATGATCATATCTACGTCATTTGACTGGAAACTTATACATGTCTATAGATGATTGACCTTTTTGTGAAGAACTTTGCCATAATTTGTGATAAAAGTGTCCATTTTGACACATAGGTGCGTCTTGGTATGGCAAACATTGTTGCCAAATACAATTTTTAAAATATTATTATAAATATCATTTTCTATTTTTTAAGTGCGAAAAGTGACTTTTTTATTAAGCAAGTACCAAAAATATGTTGCAAAAAGTCATATACATGATCAAAAAGATGATATGGATGTCATATTGGGATTCCTCTCATTTTTCTAATCGATTTAGACACTTTATTTGTTAAATTTCAATTTATAGATTTAAAGATATGAATTATTTCATATTAAACGAAAAACAAGAAAAAAAATCATAGCTATGCCGACAGCTTTGCCGTCGGCACAGGACGGTAGAACCTATGCCGACGGCCGTGTCGATGGGCAGGCCTCGTCGGAGCCTATGCCGACGGTCCTGATAAAAAGCCGTCGGCATAGAAGCTCATTCCTGTAGTGACCTTATTAATCCATTGACTTGTATGGTGGTGCTCACCTCTATCTAAGGCGCTATGCCCTGCATGACAGCGTCCGTCTCTCATTGATGCTCCACAAAAAACTTCATATCTCGTCTCGCTACATCGGCGTCCATGTTTTGTTTCCTCCATGCATGCAACATCTTGAAGCATGTTTCACATGCTTGGTTTGGAGACCAATTGGATGCTTATAGACTTAGTCGGGGGAACAATGATTGTGCGTGGATGTCGGTGTGGCGTCCCTGGGTATTTTGTTGACACGACTTTTTCTATGGTGACCATGACTAATGTTGCGCATGTTTTAAGGGGTGGTGACTGGTGAGCATGCTTCTCAGCTAGCACGTCCGTTATAGTTTCGTTCCTCGCCAAAGTTAGATCTGCCTGGCTTTGTCTATGTGGTCGTCGCCTTTGACGCCACCGTGATTTTGGCCTCGCTACGACTGTAGTGTGGTTCGATGCTTTAGAGGCTGTAGCGGAGTCGGAGTCGCCAGTCGCCGAAATAGGCTTTCCCCCGCTTTATAAATAAAGCAACGACCACCATACATCAGACAATACAAACGCAACACCACAGGCGTTGGGGCAACAGCACCCACACAAACCCAAAGAAAAGAAAAGAAGAAAGAAAAGGATACATAAGCGGATCGACTATACTACGGTGACCCGCGACCGCTGCGCCCTCTGAAGACGCACCACCACGCTCCTAGCGCCGAACCGTCGAATACCAAGCAGCACCTTCAAGAAGGAAAGCGAGTGCTTCTGCCCGGACCATAGGTCCTAGGGTTTCCCCCGGCACACTGAGGGAGCGGACTACGGGTAGCCACGACGCCCTTCAAGAAGGAGAGATGTGATGGTGGATATTGATAAGTTGGGTGGTGCCCCAAGCGAAGGCAGAATTGTAACTAGTAGCAGTTTTCCCTCGTTTAACGAACCGAGGTTTATCGAACCAGTAGGACTTTGAAATCAACAACGAGGTGAATGTTGAAGATCTCTGGCGCTTAACCTTCAACAGACGTGGACCTGTACACACTCAACCAAAATACTTTGCCCGCAACGGCGGAAAGGTTGTCAATCTTTCCGGTCTCGCAGAAAACAAAACGGTTAATTGTATGATGAAATAGATAAAATATGAAAAGTGATCAGAGGAATAATGATAATTAAAAGCAAGTAAATGAGGTTGAAAACAATGTAAAAAGATGGACCGGGGGCCATGGGTTCACTAGTGGAGTCTCTCAAGTAAATAATATATGCATGTGATGGGTGAAGGAATTACAGCTAGGCAATTGACAAGATCATGATACACACCCAATTTAGCTATGATAAAAAGGACATGATAATATTTATGGAGGCATCACGACAAGGAACAAAGACCGTTGAGTCCAACTGCGTCTTTGTCTAAAAAGTCCACCGTGGGATCGCTATCCAGCCTGTCACCCAACGGTATTAAGTTGTAAGCAACAGACAATTGCATTAAGTAAAGTGCATGAAGTAACCAATACTAATATCAAAATAGACATTTACACACCGCTGTTTTACCCTTAGTAGCAACAGCACACCCTCGCCCTTAGACGTTTCTGTCACTCGTGCCCAGGAACAAAAGGGGGCATGAACCCACTATCTAGCATAAATACCCTCTCTTGGAGATACACACAATCACTTGGCCAAAGTAACTACGCACATCGGATAGCATGCAAGAACATAAATTACTCATATAAGAATCATGCACAATCTGAACATAACTTCACAATCCATCGGATCCCAGCGAACACATCACATAGCATTACAATAATCGATCTTGATCATGTTAGGCAGCTCACAAGATCATAAGACATGAAGCACAAGAGAGAGAGACTACCAACTAGCTACTGCCATGGACCTGTAGTCCAAGGTAAGACTACTCACAAATCATCCCGGAGGAAGGCATGGCGATGAAGAGCCCTCCGGGATCGATCTCCCCTCCGGCAGAGTGCCGGGATCAGCTTCAGATTGGACCCCGAATTAGGGTTTTTGGTGACGGCGCGTCGGGGCCGAGTTTCTGGAAAATAATGGCCGCCCTCACGTTTATAGGGTTTTAGGGATTTTAAGGCGTCGGAGGGGGCCGAGGGGGTGCCCCAGGAGCAGGGGCGGGCTCCACCCGCAGGTCCCGGGGGGCCGCGGCAGGAGGCCACCTACGCCCTGTGGGTGGCCCCTCAGGCTCCCTTTTGGTCTTCTGGTGCCTTTCGTCGAGTAAAAATTCTCCGTAAATTTTCGTCCAATTCCGAGAATATTTCCAGAAGTAAATTTTCTGAAATACAAAAACAACAAAAACAGGGAACTGGCACTTGGCATCTTGTCAATAGGTTAGTCCGACAAAATGCATAAAAATGATATAAATGACAGTAAAAACATGTGACAATATCACAAAACTAGCATGGATCACTCAAAAATTATAGATACATTTGAGACGTATCAGCACCCCCAAGCTTAACTCCTACTTGTCCTCGAGTAGGTAAGTGATAACAAATAATTTTTGATGAGACATGCAACCAACACATTCTTGATCAAGATAGTAATGCAAATCAAAGATGTGAATGAAGAGATACAAAACAATTGTCTATAATTGATACCAAGAAAGCAATGAATAAACAAGTTGAATCATCCAAGCAAAACCTTTCATAAATAGTATGTCAAAGACATGAAAACAATGTGATCAACATATTTGAATAATTCACAAGGATAATAATTTCATGAAAAAAGTGTTTGAGAATCAACACAAAGGAAGATGTAAGCATTATCAAAGAGCTTCAACTTCCAACGGCTTATCTTATAGAGAAAGTCAATATAAAGATTCATGTTTAATCTCGATGATGTAATATGCTCAACGTTACCCAGGGTCAATGCTAGATGTTTGCTTTTGTGGAGATAGAAGGAAAAAGGGAAAACTGACTCAACATTAAAAATAAAAGAAAGGCCCTTTGCAGAGGGAAGCAGGGATTAGTCATGTGCTAGAGCTTTTTGGTTTTTAAAACAGAAGTAAAATGATTTTGAGGCATGCATGCTTTCGTCAATGACTTCACAACAGAGAAACTATCTAGTCCGTCATGACGAGCAAGGTTTTTCAGACTTGTGAGAGCAGCTGGTTCTTAGAAGAGCGAGTACGCTCCTCTTTCTCCTTGGTTTCACCACTGTCCAATGTTTGGGCTGATTTCTCAGATTTGCATTGCGCGGAGGAGAATTGGTGAGTTATATTTATATTTTGCTTAAGCTGCTCTCGGGTTGATTCAAGTGAAGACGTAATCCATCGACACCGGGTGAAAGGGGGGATATGACCTCGCTTGTCACAAGTTATATCTAGCTCTCTACTGCTCCCTCACGAGCTTAAAAACAGAGGCACAAAGAAGAAGTATTTTGAATTTTTAAAGGTAGCACATGACAAATTTACTTGGAATGGTAGGAAATACCATGCATAGGTAGATATGTGGACTCAGCTGGCAAGAAAGTTTGGCTTTGGGGATTGGATGCACGAGTGAACCATACACTCAGTACTAATTTTAGGCTTAGCAATAAAGTATTTGAAGCAAACATCTAACCATAACCGGTAATAGAACAACATAAGACATCTACCGGTCATAACCATAAAAACTCTACACCGTCTCCCTTGTTGACCAAACAATTCTTTTGATGGAAAGATTAGCACTATGAATTAACAACTGTGAAAAACCACACAATTTCAAGCTTTCAACCATATTTCTTTACTAATCAATTCCACTCAAATAACCAGCAAGTTTAAGCATTCAACTTAACATCTCAAAACAATTGATAAGTATCAAGTATCCACACCATGATCTACAAAACTATGCAGGCTTTTCATTTTATTCTATCATCACACAAATAGCATTTCGTTGCATTGAAAATTCAAGCAATTTTTCAACAACAACTCTCCAACAAGTATAGGTGAAGAACAAGAGAGTTTAACTTAACAACTAGCAGCTCTAAACAAGATAAAAGCTAAAACCAAGAGCTTACTAGAAAACAGACTGTAGCTAAGAATACTCAAAAAGATATAAGCGAAGCAAAGGAGTATTCAAACGAAAAAGCGGAGCGTGTCTCTCTCCCACACAAATAAAGCTAGGATCCAACAAAGATATGACCAGCAAACAAACAAACAAAACTGCAAGTAAAAAGACGCTCCAAGCATAGCACATAATATGTAAAGTGATAAAAACGAAGTTCAACGAAGACGACCTTATGATAGTCGATGAAGATGAGGGGATGCATTGGGCATCCTCAAGCTTTGACTCTTGATAGTTCTTCATATTCAGAGGGGGTGCCATGGGAGCATCCCCAATCTTGAGCTCTGATCCATCCTCGATTTCTTCATATTCCTCTCCTTTGAAATTTAAAAACTCCCTTCACACAAAACTTCTCATAATTTGATTAGAGGGTTAGTCCCCATAAATTAAAATGCACATGTCTTCAAGTCATGAAAAATTGCAAACCAACTTCATTTAACATTAGCTACTGTTTACTAAGCCTCAATGTGGCACTCCACCCCTAGAGTATCACATATGACGATGGTAAAGAGACAAATGCAAAATAAAAGTAGAATCTGTCAAAATCTGAACAGTCTGTAAAGATCGAATTTTTCGAGGCACTTGTGCAGCTCAAATCAAAAAACTTAAAACTAACAAAAGATAGATAAAAGCATCAGGCTTGCTGTAAAAAATTATCAGAAAAGGATAAAATTCTTGATATTTTAGGATTTTCGTGCAACAGGCGCACAGAATCTATTTTTGGACAGCAACACAATACCTCGCACTTTCAATGCATTAGAGGCTAAACTTGGCACAAAAAACCAAAATAAAAAGATACAATGAAGTTTCTACAGAGGTAATAACTTCATGACTCAAGAAAAACAAAAATCAAACTGAAAATAAAAGATGGGTTGCCTCCCAACAAGCGCTTTTCTTTAACGCCTTTTAGCTAGGCGCAATGCCAAATATCAAGTTTTTTCGGAGGCCTTTGCAACATCAAGAGCATAGCTTGACCTTATGATTGATTCAAAAGGAAGATTCTTTCTCTTTATAGGGAAGTGTTCCATCCCTTTTTTAAGGGGGAACTGAAACTTTATATTTCCCTCTTTCATATTAATAATAGCACCAACAGTTCTCAAAAACGGTCTTCCCAAAATAATAGGACAAGAAGCATTGCACTCAATATCCATAACAATAAAATCAACGGGAACATAATTATCACTAACAACAATAAGTACATCATCAACTCTACCCAAAGGTTTCTTTTTAGAAGAATCAGCAAGATGAACATTTAAATATCACTCTTCCAAAGGATTTAAGTCAAGCATATCATAGAAACTTTTAGTCATAAGGAAACACTTGCACCAAGATCACATAAAGCATTGCAATCAAAGTCATTTATTTTCATCTTAATAGTGGGTTCCCAATCATCTTCTAACTACCTAGGGATAGAGGTTTCAAGCTTTAGTTTTTCTTCCCTAGCCTTGATAAGAGCATCGGTAATGTGTTTAGTAAAGGCAAGATTTATTTTACTAGCATCCGGTGTCTTAGCAAGTTTTTATAGGAACTTAATGAATTCAGTAAGATTGCAATTATCAAAATCAATTTCATCATCTTTAAATAAACTAGGAGGATCCTCTTTAGTGGTTTGGATAGTATAAACTTTAACAGTTTTCCTATTCATTTCAGCAATTATGTCTTCTTAAGCCTCTCTAGCCCACCTAGCTTTCAAGAGAGCCATCATCCTTTCATTTTCATTAATTTGAAGAGAGATAGCAATTAAAGATTCAGTATGTTTGTCTTGATTTGGAGTGGTTCTAATTTTCAAAATTTCAACATCATGAGCAAGAACGTCTACTTTAGAGACTAGACTATCCAGTTTTTCCAACTTCTCTTCAACAGTTTTGTTAAAAGCTTTTTGCGAAGTGATAAATTCCTTTAAAACATTTTCAAGATCAGAGGACACATTCAGATTAGGATTATAAGGATTACCATAGGAATTACAATAAGAGTTGCCATTATTGGGAGGATAAGGCTTATAGTTGTCACCACCAAAATTATTTTGATAAGCATTATTGTTGAAGTTGTTTCTATTAAGAAAATTAACATCAACTTGATCCTTTTCTTGGGAAATTAATGAAGCAAGTGGAACATTATTAGGATCAATATTGGACTGATTGGTAGCAAGCATAGACATAATCATATCAACCTTATCACTCAAAGAGGAGATTTCCTCAACAGAATTTATCTTCTTACCACTTGGAGCTCGTTCGGTGTGCCATTGTGAATAATTTGTCATCATCTCATCCAAGAGTTTAGTTGCTGCACCTAATGTTGTGGACATGAAGGTGCCTCCCGCGGCCGAGTCCAAAAGGTTCCTTGAAGAAAAATTCAAACCTGCATAAAAAGTTTGGATAACCATCCACATAGTTAATCCATGCGTGGGACAATTCTTAACCATAGATTTCATTCTCTCCCAAGCTTGAGCAACATGTTCATTATCAAATTGTCTAAAGTTCATAATGTTACTCCTTAGTTGTATAATTTTAGCAGGTGGATAATATTTTCCAATAAAAGCATCTTTGCATTTAATCCAAGAATTAATGCTATTTTTAGACAAAGACAATAACCATTCTTTTGCTCTCCCTCTCAAAGAGAAAGGGAAAAGTTTTAGTTTTATGATGTCACTTTCTACCTCTTTATACTTTTGCATATCACATAACTCAACAAAGTTATTTAAATGAGAGGCGGCATCATCAGTACTAGCACCAAAAAATTGCTCTTTCATAACAAGATTTAGCAAGGCAGGCTTAATTTCATAAAATTCCGCTTTAGTAGCGGGTGGAGAAATTGGAGAGCATATGAAATCACTGTTATTAGTGCTAGTAAAGTCACATAACTTGGTGTTTTCATTAGAAGACAACGATAAGATAAAATAATAAGACAGGAATAAATACTACACTAATTTTTTTTGGGTTTTAAAATTTTGAAACAGGAAAATAAACTAAACAAGATATAAAGCAAGCAAGACAAAAACAAAGTAAAGAGATTGAGAGTATGAGACTCCCCTTGCTGTAGCTCCAAAGTCCCCGGCAACGGCGCCAGAAAACTGCTTGATGGTGGATATTGATAAGTTGGGTGGTGCCCCAAGCGAAGGCGGAATTGTAGCTAGTAGCAGTTTTCCCTCGTTTAACGAACCGAGGTTTATCGAACCAGTAGGACTTTGAAATCAACAACGAGGTGAATGTTGAAGATCTCTGGCGCTTAACCTTCAACAGACGTGGACCTGCACACACTCAACCAAAATACTTTGCCCCCAACAGCGGAAAGGTTGTCAATCTTTTCGGTCTCGCAGAAAACAAAGCGGTTAATTGTATGATGAAATAGATAAAATATGAAAAGTGATCAGAGGAATAATGATAATTAAAAGCAAGTAAATGAGGTTGAAAACAATGTAAAAAGATGGACCGGGGGCCATGGGTTCACTAGTGGAGTCTCTTAAGTAAATAATATATGCATGTGATGGGTGAACGAATTACAGCTAGGCAATTGACAAGATCATGACACAAACCCAATTTATCTATGACAAAAAGGACATGATAATATTTATGGAGGCATCACGACAAGGAACAAAGACCGTTGAGTCCAACTGCGTCTTTGTCTAAAAAGTCCACCGTGGGATCGCTATCCAGCCTGTCACCCAACGGTATTAAGTTGCAAGCAACAGACAATTGCATTAAGTAAAGTGCATGAAGTAAGCAATACTAATATCAAAATAGACATTAACACCGCTGTTTTACCCTTAGTAGCAACATCACACCCTCGCCCTTAGACGTTTCTGTCACTCGTGCCCAGGAACAAAAGGGGGCATGAACCCACTATCTAGCATAAATACCCTCTCTTGGAGATACACACAATCACTTGGCCAAATTAACTACGCACATCAGATAGCATGCAAGAACATAAATTACTCATAATCATGCACAATCTGAACATAACTTCATAATCCATCGGATCCCAGCAAAAACATCACATAGCATTACAATAATCGATCTTGATCATGTTAGGCAGCTCACAAGATCATAAGACATGAAGCACAAGAGAGAGAGACTACCAACTAGCTACTGCCATGGACCTATAGTCCAAGGTGAGACTACTCACAAATCATCCCGGAGGAAGGAATGGCGATGAAGAGCCCTCCGGGCGATTTCCCCTCCGGCAGAGTGCCGGGATCAGCTTCAGATTGGACCCCGAACTAGGATTTTCGGTGACGGCGCGTCAGGGTCGAGTTTCTAGAAAATAATGGCTTCCCTCAAGTTTTTAGGATTTTAGGGATTTTATAGGTGTCGGAGGGGGCCGAGGGGGTGCCCCAGGAGCAGGGGCGGGCCCCACCCGCGGGTCCCAGGAGGGCCATGGCAGGAGGCCACCTGCGCCCTGTGGGTGGCCCCTCAGGCTCCCCTTTGGTCTTCTGGTGCCTTTCGTCGAGTAAAAATTCTCCGTAAATTTTTGTCCAATTCCGAGAATATTTCCAGAAGTAAATTTTTTGAAATACAAAAACAGCAAAAACAGGGAACTGGCACTTGGCATCTTGTCAATAGGTTAGTCCGACAAGATGCATAAAAATGATATAAATGACAGTAAAAACATGTGACAATATCACAAAATTAGCATGGATCACTCAAAAATTATAGATACGTTTGAGACGTATCAAGATGCCACACAGAGGCGGCACCGCATCGGTGTCGGGCCAGCTGACAAGGATTTCTCCCGAAAAACCCAGTCCACTACCCCCGGACGACCGTAGCGTATGAGCCCCACGAGAACGAATCCTCGAAACCACCAGCTTCTCCGCCCACCAGCATGCGCCACCACGGTCACAAAGCCACCATCGTCGTAGTCTCATCGAAGCAGGCACCACGAGGTCTGCAGGGTGACTGCGAGGAGTAGTCAGAAACAGGTTCAGCAGGACCGCGACCGTGCGGGACGGAACTACCTCCACCACCTTCGCCTAAGGTGCTAGTCGACCGGACGTGGCCGCAGGACACACCAGTCCCAATTAGGTTTGGCCAGGCCCAGCGGGCCCGTAAAGCCCCTGCAGGGGCACACCAATCCCAGTCGGGTCCGGCCGGGCCCGGGTTGGGCCCGTAAAGTCCGCCGCCACGTTGCAACAGGCCAGTCGCCGTCGCCGCTGCACACATGCACTAGCTACAACTACTGCCACCTGCAGAACGGGTCACCTACAGGGCCGGCATGCCCGCCCCAACCCAGATGGGCCCCGCAGGGCCCATATCTGGGCTTCAGGGCGCCGCCGCCACCCTGCCGACGTCCGCCGAGCTGCCGCGTCGTGAAGCCCCACCACACCGCGAGCCCGCCGCCGCCACGCCGCCTCCCGGCCGGAGCCGAGCCGCCGCCGCCTGAGGAACACCGCCGCCAGATGCATGGAGCTCCGCCTCCACTCATCCCGGCACGGGGAGAGACATGTCGCCGCCGTCGGCGCCGCATGGGCCGCGCCCGCCAGCCCCTGCCGACGGCGGCGACGGGGGGAGAGGAGAAAAGGGGCGGGGGAGGAGGACCTGCCGGGGGCGCGCCCCACCACCGCGGAGGGCGACGAGCGCGCGCGGCGCGAAGCGGGAGGGGAGGAAGGGAGAAAGAGTGGCCGGGGCCGGCGGCGCAGGAGGGGGAAACCCTAGGGAGCCCTAGGGGAGAGCGTCGGAATCGCCAGTCGCGGGTGCGACAATGAGTCGATGATGGTGTGGGCCAGCGTTGTGTAGCCTCGGTCAGTGTGTATTGAGTTTGAGTCGTCACGTTTGTTACCTTTTCTCTTTTCGTTAACTGACGATGGTCGAGGTTCTATTTCTAAGCCCCGGCTCACCCCGGCTTTTCACAATTAATTAATCGTGCCCATGGTTGTTTGAGAAAAGATAAGTGGATGGACTATCGTGATGACTTTTGTTCCTGACATGGTGAGGTGGTGATGACTTTTGTTCCTGACATGGTGAGGTAACTTCTTTGCACACGAGATCATTAATTACCACTACATCGTTCCCAAAATATTTTCGAAACGTAGGACAGAGGCAGCATATCCAAACCAGTTTCATGACATGGTGAACCCCGTCGCCTTGAAGTGTACATGTGAGGCTGTGTCGCTGACACTGCGACCCCACATCACACATCACACACTCTTTTCCACGATCCCCACAAAGGAGCCCCACAGCGGAACCATGAGCTGCACAGTTTTTTTAGGGACAACCGGTGGACGATTCTGATCGGTTCGGATCCTGTACAGCAAACAAAACCCTGCACCACTTGTATATCTCCGCGCAGCCGTTTTTCCTTCTTTTCTCGAACCAAACCCTGTACGAGTAGGTTACTGCCTGCCTCCAAAAACGCTCCGCCCCCGTTTGTTTTCGATCTGCTTCTCCGTTCCGCGTGAAGGTCGCGGAAGCCATGGATTCGACGGAAGCCTTGCCCGACGACGCACTCGCAGACATCTTCCGCCGCCTCGCGGCCTGTGACATCGCCGCGTCCCGCTGCGTGCGCAAGGCGTGGTGCGCCGTCGTCGATGCCCATCGGCTGTTGCTCCCACATACGGTGCGCAACGGCCTCCTTATCTACGGTCAGTGGGGGAAGTTCTGCGTGGTTAATCCCGCCACGAGACGGTGGGAGCGTCTCCCACACCTTGATGCACCGAACTACAACGCGTACCTCGCGTTTGATCCCGCCGTCTCGCCGCACTATGAAGTATTCACGATTCCAGAGGTGCCCAATAAAGTTTTCCCATTCCGACGAGTGCTCGACAAGAAAGAGGACTGTCTCACTGAGTTGTTCTCCTTGTTCGGCGATACATCAGAAGTTATGGACTTGGAAATTGTGGACTGCGAAGATGGGCCATCAGAAAAATTATCGCCGGAACAAACCATTGATGAGGACGACTTACCAGCTATATCCGCACCGTCACCAGCTGAATGTAGCGGCGACCAAGAGGATCCAGAAAACTTTATGGAATGGCCACCCTACTCATGGATGCTAGACGTGTTCTCGTCTAGGACAAAACAATGGCAAAAGAGGTCCTTTATCCGTGAAGGTGAGTCATTGGAAACTGTGGCTAATGTGCGACTAGATAGTTTCCGACTAACAATTATGGGGCCGAGGTGGCGCTACGGTGTCTACTGGCGAGGAGCACTCTACGTGCACTGTCGTGGTGCATTTGTTGCAAGGTATACATACATCGTAAAGCCTTACAAAGCTCCCTTTTGAATTCCAATTTTAGTAGGGGCTTATCTATGTGGACGATTCTGCACAAGAATTGCATCATATTTAACACTGAAAAAGTTCTAAAAAATACATTGTTTTTGTTTCACAGATTATTATTACAAGATGGTAAGTACCAAATAGTGAAAACACCAATAGATATCGAGGAAAGCAAACATGCAGAACCTTGTCTTGGACAATCCGAAAAGGGGGTTTACTTTGCAACAATTCACGATAAATATGTACTTCGGGTTTGGCTTTTGAATGAATGTAGTGGTCAGATATCTTGGGTAGTGAAGCATCACATTGATCTTAATCCATGGGCAACAATATATTTGAACCGGCCTAAGGGATTTCACAAAACTTGGTTCGTATATGGTGATAATGACGAAGATGAGACCAACCAAATGCTTGGGGGTGTGAATTTTGAATGGAACTCCGATGACGATAACGTTCTGAATATTGAAGATGACTACGAAGATTTCTACAGCCGTGTTTCTATTCTTGGATTTCACCCCTACAAAGAGATTGTTTTCTTGAAGCTATCATCATTTATAGGAGTGGCTTATCATCTGAATAGCTTGAAAGTCCAGTACCTTGGCAAATTACGCCCAAAGGATTATTATATGGGACATTCAAATGGCATATATGAATCATTTCCATACACCCCTTGCATGATTGGGGAGCTTTCAGAATGTGCTTGAGATTATTTCCTTCACTGATTGGGTTGTGATCTGAAGGTTTTGGTGGAGGGGCAGGGGCAGGGGCGAAGAATGCAAGTAGCCAGAAGTACAATCAGACCGATGTTGCGCAGTTTTGTGTTTGGAAAGAGCTTGAAGCACAAAAGTGAAGATTTCAAAGAAGTTGGTCGAAAATAGGATAGCCAATTTTGACAGAACTTGCTTATAATTGCCAATTCGTACAATTCCTTCTTGATCATTTTGTGCACCTGATCATCTATGAGTACATTCATCATTTGTGCAAATGGTCATCGATCTTTTAGTATTTATGATTTGGTTCAGTTAATTAATTTCTTCATGCACGGTTTAAATAACAGGACATATTCTTCTTTCACGTCTATATTTCTTCACGTTCTGTGTTCACTTTTAAACATGCTCAAGTAGATAAGTTTGTGCCACTGATATCTGAATCCTAATCTTATTGTGCACCCTACTAAAATCTATGGTGAAGTGTTCTAGCTGCTGTTTTTCACTTTCCGCTAATTATTAATTTATTTGACTCAACTTTGGGCTAACTGCTGCATACGTGGCAACATTGTTAATGAATCATGAAGTCCGTTAGTGGATTAGTGTGTGCAGTTCATGTAGTGTATGTCTGTTTCGTAAATTAGACTCTGAACTTGGTTTAAATGAAGCTTAAGTTTTTTTTTTAGGTCGAAAACCGGGACCAAACGTCTACATACGCGCTGAATTGTCAAAATAGGTTTAAATATGCAAAAAAAAATTTTTTTGCTTCAACGGTTATACAGAAATTTGGGCAAAAGGAGCACTATCCAATTGCTTCGTACACATGAATTATATCATAGCGTCCATGTTCGCTTTTGGTCTGTCTGGGTACAGCGGAATGTGAGTCATTTTCCTTTCCTTCATCAGTGGAAGGTGGAAGCCAGTTAGCTTAACATTTTTACCTTCTCCACTGTGGATCGTTTTGCTCAGGAATCTTGGAAACGGAAGGGCTGGCATGTTCCGTTTGCCCTCGGCATGGAACATCAACAGCAAACCGGGTAAAGTTCTTCCGATCGATGACTTGACTTCTGATCTTTTGTGTTTTCTTCAGGTTAAAATAAAATCGTAATAACATCTTCATGCACATTTACATAACAGCATTTCCAGTATTTTTCCCAAAAATAAAATTTCAAGCTAATTTGCTATACACGCCTATAGCGCTGATATCGACTGATATGAGGGAAATATCGGTTGATACTTAGCATCCGTAGCCAGCCTAAGGTAGTTGCATTTTTTTTTTTAAACGAAAGCCAGCCGGTGACGAATTGCAAGTATTTGGTTTGTACAAAACTTTATTTTTTTAGATAAAGAGTGTATATTAATATCGCGGAGATACAAATTACACCCAGCCTCTGCAACAACGCAATAGCCAGAGCCATTACGGATGCACACAGCCGAAAAACAATAAGAAGAAGAAATAAAAAGAAAAGTCCCGCTACAGAGTTACAATCCTTGCAGCAGCCGCATAACCACCACCAAAACAACACCTGATGTCTAATTCTTCAAAAGCAGCGTCTTCAAGAAGAACAGTGCCAGGCACAACCAATTAAGGCCAGACCTTGGGTTTTCACCCTGAAGATAATCCTCGCTCTCAAAGCAAAGTCTTCAACAAGACCATTGCCAGGCACAACCAATTAAGGCTAGACCTTGGGTTTTCACCCTGAAAGGTAGGACTTTGGACTTCACGTATGCTGTCGCCCCCTCTTACATGCCGCTGCTCCAATTCATGAAACACCAAGCCAGTTCTTACTCGATGCAAATACTCCGAACACCATTGCTAGTCCTCCAAATCTCAGCTTTGATGACCTTCTCCGCCTCTGACTTCACCATGGATTTGCCCATGGTGGCAACTGAAGCAGAGCTTCGCGCCGCTCCGTGCGTTGCGACCGAATACCATCCGATCCAGCAATCTCTAGGCATAACGTCCATGCGAGATCGCCGGCGGAGCCTTCCGGAAGCCGACACTCCAGCCAGATCTTCATCCTTGCACAAGTTGGAACCCTAGGACCACCGCCATTATTGAGACACCGGCAGGCCCCCATGCCGCCGGTCAGAGCAGCAAAGGAGTCGGTCAAAGAAGCCACCCAGCCTCACATCCACCTCCAAGTCGCCGCCTCGGCCACTGTCTCCGGTGGGATGGCATCGGAGAAGAAAACAGCAATGTGCACAACTGCAGAACAGCATCAGCCCAGGTTGGATCAGTCCAGATCGGAGCCCAGATTGGATCCCAGATCGAAATCCCCAACTGCCACCACCGTCCAGCGGCCGCCGGCGGCACGCCGCCGTCTCCTCACCGCCCTCCCGCCTCGCTGCCTCAAGCAGGCGACCGCCGCCGTCCAACCGGGCCGACGAACGCCGCCTCCCCCGGCCTGGTCTCACACCTGCGCCGCCATGGGGTCGGGCCCCCGCGCGAAGGAACCCGACGGGCCGCGCCACCCCCGCCCGCCGCCTTCGACGGCCAGGCGTGGCCGCCACCACCGGCGCCGGCGGCAGCGGCCGGAGCGAGAAGATCTGGTGGAGGTTTTTTTTTTCGGGTTCGGTGTCGCCTCCGGAACCGCCCTCGCGCAAGCGGCCCGGGAGGAAGCCGAAGCCCACGAGTCAGGCAGCTCTCCCTCACAAAACTTTATTTATGAATATTATTTCCAAAATAGCTATAGCACATGTTTGTTGTACACATGAACTTATTAACATTTTTTCACAACAGAACATGGGAATATATATACATTATAGAATAGTAAAGAAAATCCAATAGCCATTGAACACACCAAACCAAGCTCAATCCAAGAAAAACAATAAAAAGATAGGCGTCCAAAATGGGTCTAGCTAGCCTTTATCTACAAACTCCCTTATAAGGGCTTTTCCAGCAGTTGCTTCATCACTACCTCACACCCTGCATGGGTCGGGTGCTTGTCGTCCCAGTAGAAAATTTTGCTAGACTTGTCGCACTCACTGTAAAGAAACTCCGATGACTCACTTTATTGTCCGCAGTAACCCTTTGAAGCAAAACTCTCACAGCACGGCGACAACTTGGGCTTGAATTGCTAGGATAGCTCTTGTCCTTTGCCTACATGCACATCAAAATAAAATTGTTCGTATAAAGTTCAAGCAAACAATCAAATGCATCTATTATACATCGTATAACTAATAGTGGATTAAAGAAAAAAATCTTGTACTAGTGGCTTTGACACTTGTTGATGCATGCATGTACCTACCTGGACTATTATCCACGATATTAGTGAAGGCGGTGTAGAGGTCGACAATGTAGACATTTTTCTTTGAGGCGATCACTTGTTTTAGGCTATTGTTATCGACTGATGCACCCAAATGTCCATAGACATCGCAGGCCGTGTAGTTATTGGTCCTGTGATGGTGTGCAGCCGACAGGGCGCAAGTTGTTCACTAGAACCTTTTTCACTCCAAGCATCTTCAATTGCTCCACATTTGCCGTAGTCTCCTTTGTCACCTTCCCGATATAAGCATTGATCTGCATATACACATGAATTATTACTAATTAAGATATGCCCACAAGCTGATAAATTGTTCAAAATAGTGTATACATGTATTGATCTTCTAGCAACTCACGTCGTGGGGGTTGTCAGGCCAGTCACGCCGGTGCTCGCGTTATATTCATTGTCGGAGATGGCCACGAGCGCTAGAGAGGGACTCTGCACTGAAATTGTCCCATCTTGAACCATCTTCTTAAAAGTGTCCACCTGCTTGGCGAGGGTGGGGATCTAGTGTGGCGATCAGTGGCGGAGCGTGACTGCAAATATAGGATGGGCCAAACAACACCATGGTCCATCGCAGCGTCTATAGCTCTGGCTAAATGAATTAAAGTGGGCCAATTAATCGGCCACAATGGGGGGTTCTAAAGCTCTTGTCCGGCCAAAATCGTGTTTGGCATCGCCAATCGGGCCTCCAACTTTTGGGGGTGGCTTGGCGGTGTCGGACACTGTCCGGCCCGCGCCTCCGACAAATATGGCCCGCTAGTCATCCACACGAAATGATGCGACGCGTCGATACGCAGGCGGCAGTGATTCAGCGATGCAGGCGCCGCATCGTTTCAGTAGTGAGTCGTCGCATCGTTGCTGCGCCGCAGAGCCCATGCAGCGGCATGCATGCCATGTTCGCGTTAATGCCGAATATATCCCCGCTCCTTTGACAGGCTTAAAATGGTCACCACCGGCCCTCTCGTCTCACACACTCCACCACCGGCCCTCTCCCTTCCTTCCACTCGCACAACAACGATGCACCATCGCGGACCAAGTGTCCAGCCGGCGGAGGAGGACCACGAGTGCTGGCAAGAATGAGCTCAGAGCTTCTGCCCAGCCTCGGAGTCTACCGGTAGAATTAGGTTTAGGATTTAGATTAAATCAAGTAGTATCGAAATCGAATCAAATTGTATTGAACTTTCTATTTCTATCAATCAAATTATTACAATATTGAGCAAATTTGCTCTTGTGATTTCGTTTTGGGGTGCCGGTGTGGGAGGCACAAAAAAAGCGCCGGACAAATGTCCGACACCCTCAAAGGGGTCTCCGATTGGGGGGGGGGGGGGGGGGGGGGGGGGGGATATCGGACACAATTTAGTCGCTCCCAATGGAGGTGCTCTAAGAACAAGGACGGTTAGAAGGATGAGGCCGAGGACGGCCGGGAGAAGCTTCTTCATGCAGGCGGTGCTAAATTGAGCTGCGGTGTGGATCATCAAACTGTTTAATTTCTGCCGTAGCCGCTGGCCGGGCCGAAGATCCTATGTCGTGCTGGCTCGTGAACGGAATGGCTCGAAATCACAAACACAAAGTTAGCTTGTCTACGATGAACACTATGGCCTCCTACGATCTCCACACTTCATAGAAAGATCAAACGCAAAGCTCGAACACTAGGAAAGCAAGTCGATACGGACTTGTGGTCTCGATCGGACTTGGACCCTGCGTCATGGATTTCGATCGTCATGTACCACGTACGTACATCATCAGAGTCTGACATGGACACGCGTCACCGCTTCATGGACATCGATCGTTTTAATTAAAATATAAGATGTTTTACAGTTGCCTTTTCTGAATCGCATCTAACAAGACACGTTTTAAAATAGTCTGTATTAAAATATCTGAAACACTTTATAACACATAACTGAGAGAATATCTTACTGTGTTTCATATATATAACTCCATTCATAGATATAACTACATCCGTTGACAATAAACACACGCGGGATGGAGTAAGCATGGTGTCAAATGACACCAATAACATTAGGCAGACTCTCTTTAGACAACGGGAAATATACAAGGCTGACACGTCGATGAGGGATTTTCCCGGCTTAGTCCTTAATGAAATCGTAAAAGGCACACCTACACTAGATGAATATTTTTGTCCTCTTTTAGAGTTGTGTTGAAAACGTGTACGAGGCTATCATAATACTTGTAATGTTCTGCCACCCTTGCCATAGTGGCCAAACCGGTCGTGGTGCAGTTGTCGTGTTACGTCCGATGGCCTGGCAGGCTATGTTCTCGGTTGTACTATGTCGATCCAGTATATATATGGGGAGGAGGGGCGGTGGTGATGATCTGAGAATGTAGATTTTGAACCTCGTTAACAAATATCATCTCCCGTCTACTTCCCATAATGGTCTAATTGCACGTCCTTCTCAATTAGTTCATCCTAATGGATGCAATATTGGTAGATGCATATATTCAATTCAGTACGAAGACACCCAACATTTCACTGCTACATCAAGAGTAACATGGCTGCGTCCTGCAACTCACGAGGCGCACCCCCATCGTCGCCCTCTAGCCCCAACTCGGCCCCGTCTCTGCCCCTCGTTATCATCGTCGGCGGCTACCGCCGGCCCGCAGCAGCGGCGGGGCCTACATCCCATGTCCCCCTCCGCCCCTGATGGCTACAATAGCTTATGTGTGTATCGTCGGCGTTCACCCCAATAGAATGTGTAGGATGTAGCGAGCAGCAAGTTTTTCCTCGGTGAAGAACCAAGATTATCGAACCAGCAGGACTTGGAGGTCTCCAAAAAGGTGCTTGGAGGAGTGGACCTGCATACAGTCAACCAAATTACTTTGCCCCAACAGCTAGGAAGGTTGTCAATCTTTCTGGTCTGCTGAAAATAAAGGTTTAAATCTTATAGTGTAGAAAGAACAGTTATGAAAACGGACCAGCGAGCAAGTGATGGTGAAAAACGTGTAAACGGTATTGTAATCAATGGAAAAAGATGGAACAGGGGACATGGGTTCACTAGTGCTGTCTCTCCAGAAGATAAAATACACACATGATGGGTAGACAAATTACAGCTGACCAATTGACAAAATTGTGACACAAACTTAATCTAGCTATGACATAGATAATTCATATGTGATATTCATGTAGGCATCACGTCGAACATACATAGACCATTATCCAATTGCATCTATGACTAATCATCCACCTAGGGATCGTTATCCAGTCTGTCACCCATCGGTATTAAGTTGCAAGCAACAGACAAAAGCATTAAGCACAATACGTGATGTAAGCAATATTTATAATCATAAATACATAAACATCGTTGTTTTACTCTTACTAGCAACAACACACCCTCGTTCTTACATGTTTCTGTCACTAGATTCAAGGATCGCAACAAAGGACCTAAGACACACATCCCCATCTCCCTCTCATTCTCCCTAACCCTAGTTGCCGCCCTCCCCATCTCCCCTCCCGCCGCCACCAGATCCCAGCCCGGCAAAGCCCGTGCGGGAGGATGATGGCGGTGGCGGGGCGTCCCTCCACTACGGCTCGGAGGCGTGGCTGCGGTGGTGGATCTTTAGCGGGCGCCTCGGGACGACATGTGCGTGGCCATGACGTCGGTGGTGACGCAGCAATGTGACCTCCACCTTTGGTTGTCTTCATCGTCGATGCAGAGGGATCTTGCCACTGGTGGTGCTGCCTCCCGGCGGCTTCTCGGAGGCGGATCGCTTGGCTCGTGGGGTGCACCAGTCCACGGTGAGGAGGAGACGGTGGTCCAGCTGCTGAAGCGAGTGAGGATGCCACCATCGACGGTGGCGCTCGTGGGTGTCGTATTCCTCGTTGGAGCCGATGGTGGGGGCGTCTCTCGCTCCATTGCTTCCGAGGGAAACCTCAGATCTGGGGGAGGTCACCATTGACGGCGGCGCCCATGGGCATCGCAGCCCTCGTTGGAGGCGTTATGGGGGCCTCCTAGATCGGATGATGGCGACGTCTGCATCATCACCCCGTGGGGGCATCATCTTTGGAGACATTCATTGGCTGGACGAATGTGTGGACAGCTTGGTGGCTTGGCTTAGCGTCAGCCTCGGCGTGTTTCTCGTGTGGAGAGTAAGGTGGAGCGCGTGTCATCTACCATCTACAACGACGAGTCTCGGCGGCATGGTGCAGCGGGGTCTCGGCGGCCGAAGTTGTGACGATGGACGCGCGTAGGGCGGTGGCGCTATCTGGCATCGTGGCGGCGTCGACGGCAGGTCTAGCAAGGTCAATGCATTGATACTTGTTCTGATGATGGTTTGGCGGAAGATGGTGGCGGCGGATTCTTGAGCGGGTGCAGTGCTGCCCGCTGAGAGTCTGCTGGTCCGGTTTGTGCTCCCAACCCACCGTCGGGCGGCTTGCTTGAGGCCTCTGGTTTAGATGATGTGCGTTGGTGTGAGGTCTGGGAAGACGGCCCCGATCATGTCCACCCCCTTCATCAAGTTGGTAGGAGTAGCAACAAATGTTATTAGAAAGGTGGCTTAAGACTTATTGATGTATTACTTTGTAAGCCTTTGTTGAATAATTAATAAAAAAGGCTCTGTGCGTCGTTTCGATGCAGAGGCCCGGGTACACCCTCCATTTTGGAAAAAAAAATTGTCACTCGAGCGCAGACACAAAATGAGGCATGAACCTACCATCTAGCATAAATACTCTCTCTTGGAGATACAAGTGATCACTTGGCCATAGTAACCACACACATCGGAGAGCATACAAGAACTTAAATAACACATAGAGATAACATGAACAATGTGATCATAACTTCTCAATTCATCAGATCCCACCAAACACATCATATAAAATTACAATAGTTGATCTTGATCATGTTAGGCAGCTCACAAGATCGTAAACATGAAGGCACAAGTGAGAGAGACAACCATCTAGTTACTTCCATGAACTCATAGTCCAAGGTAGAACTACTCACAAATCATCCCGGAGGAAGACATGTCAATGAAGAGCCCTCCGGGATCGATATCCCCTCCGGCAGGGTGCCTGAATTAGGGTTTGAGATGGCGGCGGCTTCGGGACAAGTTTCATAAAAAATAATGGCCGTCCGACGTTTTTAGGTCGAGGATTATTTTATAAGCGTCGGCGAGGGCCGAGGAGGTGTCCAAGGGGCAGGGGCGGGTCCCACCAGAGGGTGGGCCCTTGGCCGCGGGCCAAGGCCGCCCCTGGCCCCTGGGTGGCCCCCAGGCTGCCCTCTGGTTTGTGGCTTTGGCCCCCAGGCTGCCCTCTGGTTTGTGGCTTTGTCTTCGCGTAAAAAAGTTAATCTTGCACATATATCTACCTTTGCTGATCTATAAATGGTGCAAGGGCCTTTGTTGAGCACATCAGTTGTGTCCATCATCAATCTAATCTAGTACACTATATTCCCTTTGTTGAAAAACATCTAATCTAATACAGATCAGCGATCAAACAATGACGTTCTGCATGTTGAACGGCCAGATGCAAGCCAAGGCAGCCACGGTTTTGGTCCTCTTGCTCCTTGGATGCCTCACGTGTTCTTGACACATGCATGGTAATATATGAGCGTAACCTAAAGCTCACGCCTATTTTCTACGAGAGGGGCGTTTTGGTGCCCGGGCTCATATGAGCCTGGTTTTGTTTCCGATTTTTTTAAAATACTAAAATTCTTCAAAAAAATCTTAAAAAAAATATGAAGAAACATATTCATGTATTCAATACTCGTGTAAATTTTCGACAGAAAATATCAATTTTTGCGCCCTGTGTAAAAAACACAAATCTGTCTTTTTGAATAGTGGACTGTTCACCTATTTTGTCTGTCAGATTTTTGTCTTTTTTGCACAGGGCGCAAAAATTGATATTTTCTGTCGAAAATTTACACGAGTATTGAATACATGAATATGTTTCCGCATATTGTTTTTCAGATTTTTTTGAAGCGTTTTCAAAATTCAAAAAATTCGGAAAAGCAGCCGGGCTCAGATGAGCCCGGGCACCGAAACGGATTTCTGATTTTCTACCTTGTTTTTAAGTACAGTATATAATTTGACATTTCCGTATGCAGCGTACTCTCTATCTGTGTTGGTGATGAGATCAAGAAATTAGATGGCCGTCGTCTTCTACATGACGAGACCGGAGGCAGCACCAAGCTTCATCTTAAACTGTGCGTGAAGAAATGTTGTCCCGGTATTTTCTCTGGTGTAAAAAGTTCTGCTGTGCAACATTGCCGGATGAGCCTTGCTGGACGAAGCATGAGGATTGCTTGCAGAACTGCCCGCAGACACTGTCGTTGCCGCCAGATGAACGCACACTCAGTACATCTTTTGGATGTTTCAGATGGTTAATGTTGCATCCGGGAATGAAGTATCATGCCTTTATATGCATGTTAGCAAATTATTTCTCGAACTTGTATCAGTTTTCTGAATTTGTTTGCAATTTTGTCTCGAAAAGAATAAATTCGATAAAAAAAATTCGGCTTTAGAATTTCATAATTTGAAAAGTAATTTGTACAAACCGATTATTAGAGCCGCCTATTTGAATCGGTGTGCGCTGAAAATACCCATGACAACATCTTAGTCTAGCTAAATGCTCACATGTTTGGGCAGTTATGTACTGAAGTAGATGGTGAGAGGGGAAATACACATCTGAACCTAGGGGCATATGCCCCGTTTTAAAAAAACGGGTTTTCACATACTAAAATATTTTGAAAAAAATTCCGGGCATACACATCCACATTCTATGGCGGCGTCAAAAGTTTTGTCAATAAATGATCATTATTTTGGTCTATGTGAGAAAGACAAAAGAATGTCTCAAACAAGTCTTTTTTTCCAACACCAAAATTTGTCTTTTTTGCGGAGGCAAAACAAAAGTTTTTTTTTCCACAAAACTTTATGCCGCACACATATTTCGGTGAGATGTACACATAAAATTTTATTTCGGATTTTTACACAATTTAAAACGTGTTTAAAATGCATTTAAAAAAAACAGGGGCAGATGCCCCCATGTTCAGAAAGTGCACTCTCGAGGTGAGAGTCAGACTATGGTGGCTACAATGAAATTCAGTCTACCACTTTTGATTACAAGTACTAAGGGGATAATGAACAAATGATATGTTTTGCCCTATGAAGGAAAGATTGCTGAAGAAATGCTCAGATAGGTCCCAGTAATATATGTCAAGCGCAACTAAGGAAGTTCTAGCTTAAAGCAGTTGCCCTTCGATGAGTGTGTTCAAACTTTCAGCGGCCCTTTGTGATGATTTTGAGAAAATTATTAGTCAAAGTTTAAAATAGCCGGCTATTGCGTAAGCCCGGCGATTTCAGAAGCTATAAAAGGCTATAGCTGGGCTAAGGCCGTATGCCCGTATAGCCGTTTCACTAAATAGTGAAAAAAAATCAAAATTTGGGCAACATATATTCGTGTATATATCAATAATTTAGAGATGCGTTATGTAAGAGATACAAATAACAAACAGTTCTGGACATAGTTCTCTCCACATATTACATATATAACCAACAATTGGCTATAAGAAAAGAGAGATTTTGGAGTTATGTTAGCACGGGGTTGACTTTTGGTTGTGAAGTTGGACCGAGCGGTAAATTTTGGTCCAAAATTTTCGGACCAGCTTAGAGGGAAATTTAGCCGGCTAAGAGGCTAAATTAGGGCTAAATCATCTTAGCCGGGCTATTAGCGGCTATTCTCGTTATAGCCTACGAGGACCATAGCCGTAGCCCCGAGCCTCTCGAAAGGCTATAGCCCAGCTATAGCCGGCTATTTTAAACTTTGTTATTAGTGCTTTCTGGTTGGGGAATGAGGTGGATCGGAGCAAGATGCACTAAAATAACATGGTGTGGAATTTCCTTCAGAGACATGGGATTTATCGGTCAAGCCTTGCTAGCAGAAGAAGCACGAGACTGCCGGTGGTGTCCCCACATTGCTCCTGCGGAGAGGCACGGGCGGAATTAACCAGCCCCAGCTCCGGCTGTCACTTCCCTGCTCTCTCCACCGACCGATGCCGGTAGGCGCTCCCGGGAAAGATCGTGCCGCGTCGGTGCTGGCAGGACCGTCTTGCTACGCCGCTGCCGGAAGGCGCTCCTGAGAAGGTTCGTGTCGCGTCGGCGATGGCAAGACCATCTTGCTGCGCCTGCACGAGCAGACTCAATGCGCGGCATCGGTGAAGTTTCCCGGGAATTTTTGACAGAACGGACCACTATTCAAAGTGAAATGTCAAAAAGGACCACCTCCCGGATGAAATGTCAAAACTACCGTGGCGGCAGGTTCCCCAGGCGACACGTGTCACCTGCCGCCATGGTCGGAGGCGGCACGCTGCGGGACGGGAATCCCGTGCCGAAAGAAACGGGAAACGGAATATCATGGGCCCTGCCGCCACTGGCCGAGGCGGCACGCTGAGGTGGAACCTGCCGCCGCTGGTTGAGGCGGCACGCCCTGCCGACAGCCAGGTCGGAACTGTGGGCTGACGGCGCTGATTCCCATGCCTGGCAGTGTCTTAACGGCGCCGATTCCGAGATACACTGCAGGTCGAAAGCAGTGCTTTCTTTTATTGCAATCGGGCGGGAATCTGTCTCGGCCCTGCTCGCTGTCTGCTCTCCTCTCTTCTTATACCGGCCGGGTGTGCCTGCTGCTGCATGCTTCATTGTGACGAGCGCTGGTTCTCCTCCTTTTTTTTAAGCTTCACTAAGTACGGGAATATTATCCGCCCAAATTTTCTGGCCTATAAAAAACCGTCTCCATGTTTTTCTTCCCGCCCTTTTTCTTCCCGCCATTTTGTTCCCGCCCTTTTTCTTCCCGCCATTTTGTTCCCGCCCTTTTTCTTCCCGCCATTTTGTTCCCGCCATTTTCCTCCCGCCATTTTTCTATTCCTGGCCTATAAATCCCGCAGCTCACTCAGGTAGTGTATTTAGTGGAGGATGTCTAGTTGGCCTCGTGACGGTAGCTGGGATCCCAACTTCTCTGAGCGCCTTGTCAAGGGTGCCGCCGAGTTTAGGGTTGACAATAGATTAGTTCAATGGGAGGAACTTCTTAGTAGTGATAGTCTTCTCGTTGAGTTAGGCGAGTCATTGAGGAGGAAAGGTTGTTGGCATTGTTGGCCTCGTAGGACACCCCAGGAAATGCGACAGGAACTTCTCAGGATGCATGAAAGGTGGAAGAAGGTGAAGCCAAGATTAAGGAGTGAATCTGACATCAACTGGTTCGCAGATAGACCTTCCTGATGGGCGGAGGATACGGAGGACGATGATGATGTCTTCATGCCTAGCAGCACGGCCAAGAGAGTTGCACCGTCGAAAGGCAAGAGAGCGGCAAAGTCGAAGGGCAAGAGTGTTCCATCGACAAAGAGCGACGATGATGATGATGCCTTCATGCCTAGCAGCACTAGCAAGAGAGCTGCAGCGTCGAAGGGCAAGAGAGCGGCAACATCAAAGAGCAAACGTGGCCCATCGACAGAGGCAGGGGGCTGCGTCGACGGGAGATGGGTTCATGTAGTTTAGGTGAAGTTTTAAATTTCTGTATTGTAAGTGTTATTTCAGAATATGGTTGTATCTTAATTACATGTTGTAATCGTACCCTATGTATTAGTAATTTTAATAAGTGTGTGAAGAAACTATAGAAAATAATATGTCTGATACATAGTATTACGTCGAATGGTACACAAATATGTCGCTTACATAGATAAAAGTTTCAGATGTCCGTATGTCTTGTGAAGTGTGCCGTCGAGTAATAATATGTCTGACACGACGTAAACTATAACATAATTGATACATAGGTTCATACACATGAGTTATATTATGAAATGTCTAAAATTAACACAAATACAAATATGTCTCACATACAGATAGAACCTATTAACGTCCTCGACGATGTTTTTTGTCTGGCTTGTTTTTGCGACCGGAAGGGTAATAATGTTTTGGGGAATTATGTGCACGTTGACCTCGGCCTAACTGCAGCACATCCACTTCTGGCTCTATCTCCTGGGTGTCAGGAGTCTGCAATACGTGTTGAGATTCTGAATAATCTGGTATCATACTGGAAGATGTGCCCAGAGGATCATAGCCAAAGAAATCTCCAATTATTTGTCCAACCATGTTAGGAGGTTCATCAGATGGTCCTGTGCTGGATTGTGGCTGCATCTGCGGAAGACCCTGTGGCCGGGCAATATTGATGCCCAAACCAGCTCCCATGTCGTCCCATGTTTTGTCAGCATAGTCCTGCAATGAAAATTATTTGTAAGTACTATGAATGAACATTTTCTGTGTGACTAATTACTTAATAAACTTGTACATACCTAAGTGTTATTGTACAACTGGTCACTACCTTGCGGTGGGGCCATACTGAGACCAATACCAGCTCCTATGTCATCCCATGTTGGGTCGACAGTTTCCTGCAAACGTAAACATTTTGTAAATACTATGCAATGCTAATGTTCTGCGTGAAACATTAAATATTATATATATTCCTACATGTGTGCTGTTGTACCTCTGCGAACCCTCGCCTTCAGTGTTCGAGTATTGTCCTCCGTACGGGCTAACCAGTGGAATAGAATTATCCTCATGTTATAACAAATACCCAGTAGTTATTACACTTTTGCGTCCGCTGTACATTAGTAGGTTGTTAAATTACTTAAAAAAAATATACCATAGTACCTGCGCGGCCGCATGACTGGACTGTGGACGGCCTAGTAGTGTAGAGTCATGTCGTGGAATAGTAGCCGTACCCGCCATGTCAGGATGTGGCTGGCTGGTACGAGCCTCACTCGGTCTGGTCGACCGTGCCTCTGGCATGTCGTACGCTCCCGTGACAACGTCATCGTCACGAGCGCAACCAAATCGTTTAAGACCTTTCATGGCATTATCATAAATACGTCTGAGCAGACCTTTTCCCTCCTGAGAATTAATGTTTCGCAAGTGCATAGCGGACCGCGCATCCCGAGCAATTTGTTCATATTCTTGTATCTAAATATAATTTAATTGTTTAGATAATAATTTATATGATTTAATGACTGCCATAATTATTTTGTAAATGTATATGATTCGAAGTACCGTTATGTCACGCTGGTAAGCTGATGAACGTTCAGTTCCTCGATGCAACTGTTCGTCCCTTGTGAGGTTAGCTACCCTCGGTGGTGGAGGAGCTACGAGCAAAGTACGCGTGTTGCTGCAGTACCATTGATTGTATGCACGTTTTGTATGTTGATCATACGCTCTGCATTGTGTATAATTTTCATTAGCACATGCACGAGTCCAAATATATGTAGAAATGATAAAGTACCTATTTTCTTGTACTATGTTTAATGCGGCTTCATTGTTCCACACCTGTATCCACATCCTATTAGGTATCCTCCAGTCGTAACAATTCATGCCTTTATTGTCTTGGCTGAAATACAATAATTTTAATTAAAATGGCTAAACAAAATTAACATGAACATACAATAGATATTGAACTTACGTATGTGTTTCCTCGTCGACTCTTCTTGGTGGTGGTGGGGGAACATCCTGATAAAGACCAAATTGTCGCATGACACGCTCTGGATTATATGGCTCAACCATCCACACGAAGAGTAGTGTGCAACGTGTCATCCATAAACCACTATCTCTCAAGCAATATGGTGTTACTGGCTGAACACCCCACACGTATTCAATATCAGCATTCGTCCACGGGTCCCATGTGATGCTCATCTCCTCTAGATACTCAAACTCTTGGTGGTATTCAGGGTAGCAACCCTGTGCCACATTATGGGCCCAAAATTTTCTAACATGTGTCCACCGACTTGCAAATGTGAGAGGGCCATGTGCGCCTTGCCCTGCATTATATGGGTGGATTTTATCCCGCTCCGCTATTTGGGGACGTCCAACTGGGATGTACTCCCACGACCATAACTGCAGAAACTCATAGCACACAGCCAATATCTGTCTTGATTTTAATTTTTTGGAGGTGGCTTCGCATAACCCTCTGTACGTATGACCTAGCATAGCTGAACCAAAGCTGTATGTTGGGTTATCAGGTAAAGGCTTGTCTACTATGTGCTCTGCAATCTTAATCATACTGGGGAATACTATGTCACCGTGTGACGATGGGAACATCGTACCGAAGATATACAACAAATACGCAAAGAGGTGCTTCATACGGGTCTCAGGTGATGCATTGGGTGGAATATCACGAAAATTTTGTACAAGCTATCCTAGAGGCACACCCCTTGGACGCCCTCCATTGCGGGTGTTTGGAGGCAGAGCAATACCTAGCCTGAGTGCCACATCTTCGTGCCAATGACTAGAATATGCTGCAGGGACCAATGGCTCACCACTTATTGGCAGAGCAGTGATGAATGCCACATCTTTAAGTGTAGGTGTCAACTCCCCACAACGTAAGTGAAATGTGTGTGTCTCGGGTCTCCAACGATCAACGAGAGCTGACAAAAGAGATGGGTCCAGCATGAACTTCTCGTCGGTAGATAAGAGCTTACAATATGCAATAAGGCCGTAAGCCGTGAGGTGCCGCTCGAAAAAATGGTGAACCCTCCAACCGTGTTTAATTGTTTGCATCCTAAATGGCTGAGGAGGGTTTATGTACGCCTCACCGTTTAACCAGAGGTGGCAATGATGTCCTGCATCCCACGGCCCCTGCAAAAGTTCTGGCACGGGAGACGTCATAACCTGCATGAAATATAAGTACATTTAGCTGTCACAATTTTTTTATTGCAATACATCACGGATACAAATTTGTTGCAGTACATCACGAATACAAATTTATTTCAATACATCACGAATACAAATTTATTACAATACAGTTATTACAACAATGAGAAGTACACATTTTTTAAAATACATCATGTAGTGTTCACATTGCGGTACGGGCATTCCCTTCGAGGGTGTCCAGGGCACCGACAAATGCGACACCGACGTGGTTCCCCTGACTGGCTATGGTCCATGTCATTCCTATAACGCCGAGATCAACGCCGTCCCTTGGCAGTTCTAAGCAATGTCGGGTCAGGAACAAATTTTTCTAACTGTGTTGACAACATGTCCCTATAGTGCATATCCATGCCCCAGGCCCAGAACTCACCGCTCTAGGTGTTGAATATATTTTCAATGTTGAAGTAAGGAGATACGTAGGGCTCGACACTGATGTTTTGTTCTGCAGCCACCCTAAGGACATGACTGCACGGGAAGCCCAAAAGCTTCGGCTTCTGGCAACTGCACTCGCAGGTGGTTGGGCCAAGGGTGACTGAATGCTTTCTTGATCCTCTGTGGTGGCCATGTACGAACTTGGATCGTACGCTGATTAGCCACTTGTGCCTAGTTGCATCCACTTGAGTACAACCATGACTTCGTGATTTTTCTGCTTTCTCATTTAGGTGTAGCTGAATCTTTTCAGACCATCTCTTGTTCATTGCAACTTGAGCGCCGGCGACCTGGACTCTGTCTGCAAAGTACGATAGAGTCCGGTTCCATGTTTCTTGAATCAGGGTGGTGAAAGGGAGGGCACGTACACCTTTGAGCACCCCATTGTACACCTCTGACATGTTGCTAGTCATAATGCCATATCGGGCTCCAGTGTCTTTACACAACGCCCACTTGTATAACTCTGGGCAATTCCTAGTTATCCACTCAGATAGATTAACCACCGGCCGAGCTCGACCCCTCCCATCTTCTCTCGCCGGCAATGAATCCCGTTCAATCAGTCTATTTATTCCCCCCAAAATTGCATTCATCTTGGTCATCGTCTTCTGCATGCACATCCTCTTGAATAGTTTGAACCGGTCCTTATTCTTGTACTTGGAGTAAAAATTTGCGGCGAGATGCCTCATGCACCACCTAGTCTCTAGATCGGGCCACCCCCAGCTAGGGTCCGGACTCTGCTTAATACTTTCGATTGCGCTCAGCAGGCCCGTATTGCGATCAGAGACAATGCAAACTCCGGGACGATTTTTCACGACTCCCACCTTCACGTAGCATAGGAACCACAACCAGCTATTTTTGTTCTCGCTCTCTACAAGTGCATAGGCAATAGGGAGGAGCTGGTTATTTGCATCTGCTGCGATAGCCACCAGTAATGTGCCCTTGTATTTTCCAGTAAGAAAGGTACCATCAATTGATAATACGGGACGACAGTGTTGGAACGCTTGTATAGTCTGAGGGAATGCCCAGAAAATACGGTAAAGGATCCTTTCATATTGATTAACTGGGTGTAAGCGGTGTTGCAAAAACACCTGAGTCCCCTTGTTAGCTGTCACTATCTGATTAAGAAGTTTGGGGGCGTAATCATAGGCCTGCTCATAGGTGCCATACAACCTCTGAAAAATTTCCTCCTTCGCACGTCTGGCCTTGCCGTAACTGACAGGGAAGCCAATAAGATCTTCCGCTGTTTTTTGCAGTGACTTAATACCCATGTTTATATTTTCTTCCACCGCCGCCATCATGATATTTGCCACATATTTAGCTGTGACATTACGGTGCTCAGAAAGAGACCCAAGTAATTCGTAGCTATGCGGTACTATTTTTGAGATATGCCATGGCTGACATACCCCAGGGCTCTTGCGAGCGATCACTCTCCCCATACATCCATCAGCGAAATCGATGCAGATGACCTTCAACTGACTTCTGTCAGACTGCTTCACTCTATGCTGGCGAGATATGCTCATGGCATACCTCTTAATGGCCTGGTCAGCAGAGTCTTTGTCTGGGAATGTCTGCCCAACCATCAGACTTGCCTCTCCAAGGCCCAGAACAGAGCAAAATTCATTGTTGATGGTCATAGTCTCTAAGAACTTAGGATCCATCGGCGCCGCAACCGCCCTCTTACGAAGAAGAGTGACCGTCGTCGTCATAATCTAGCGCCTCCTGCAGTCCATGAACATGTTCGCTCAAGTCAATGACCGTAGACCAATATCCAGGGTCAATGACCGCCGACGGTACAACATTGACGGTCGTGGGCTCCAAGGGGCCAGTGTTGGGGTCTGCGGTGAGGGCCAGCTCGACCTCAGCCGCACTGGTACTGCATCCGGCTTCATCAGTAGGAGAAATAAACTGCACATACACCATCGGCTCACCAAACATGGCGGAACCAGGTGTGCTTGCAAAGGTCATATACTTTTGCCAATGAGTTTCATTTTTTACCTCCCGCAGATCCCAGCGGGCAACTTCCCCATTTGTCCCTCCTACGCAGACGAAGGCCTCAACGGTCATCTTCATCCCGCGCATCGCGTGACCAAAATTCACGCGGATGCATTTTCTAACATCCGCAAAACTTTTAGTCACCATTTCTTTAATCACAACTTTCATTGATTCGCAGTTTGACACATTGACACCGGTAATATCGTCGCGTACGACGTCCCCATAGAACACAGACAAATTTTCCATAGTACCTACCCAATAACCAAATTTACAGAAAAGGAATTAATAGCTTCCTACCTTAATTATATTATATCCATAATATTGAAAAAATAATAGTACCAATATTTTTTATAAGGAAAATATATTATGAACTTGGAAAAAATAGTGCCATCAACTAAATTTACTAACGAGACCACTAACATCATTCAACTAATACCCGCAAAATTTCCATCATACCTAATATATATTTTCAAAATAATATTCACATGACAATACTTTTGTAAATTAGATGGTGTCATTTATACCTCAAATTGATGATAGATGTCCTTCCAAAATAATTTACATGTCAGAATATCTCCAAATAATTCCCACGATCATCAACATATCACCATTAATTTGTCAACATAATCCACCTATTATCATGTGAACACAAATATTATCCACGGAATTTATTCGGTTACAAATTTATAATGTTCAACTCACATGTACGTATAATATGTAAAAACAATTGTTCAGCACATATCCTACTCTAAGTCTTTCTAGATAGAATTATTACTGCAACATATCTCGGCCGGAACTATGTCTACATTTAGCAATAATTTATCGCAGAGCTAATTACGACCTAAAATAATAACTCATTCATTCCCATGCATTACTACAAGTGTGACATAAAGACATTCTTGAACTAAATATTCATAAATAATACTAATTACAATTTAATAACAACGTTCATGTGAATAAAAACATTGATCTATAATATATCTAACTACATTCTGCTCGAAACTGTAATTATAAATGTGACCTATCTCGGTACGGAATATTTCTCAACTATTGAAATAATACATCGCATGGCTAATTATGAGCTCAAAAAATAACTCATTTACATATTGCATATCAAAATAAATACATGCATTGTATAGTTCGTACCTTGATCTGTAACTTCTCCTTTCAGTTCAAAGACAACACTAACTCTACAAGCTTATCACTCTATACTTAGTGATACTACAAAGGAGAGGAGGAGAGTAGAGGAGTAGAACCAGCGTCCTCACAAAGCAGAGGAGTACCAGGCAGGCAGCAGGCAGCATGCGGTATAAAAAGAAACGAAAGGAGCTGGGATGGGTGTCGGCAGCATGCAGTATCCCAGCACACCGACACAGAATCAATTGCTTTCGTCCCTTTTCACACCTCGGAATCAGCGCCGTCTATACACTGTAATTAGCGCCGTCAGTGCAGTGTTTGCGGGAATCAGGGCCGAAAGCGGCAGGTGGGTGTCGGGGTCCACGTCAGCGTGCCGCCTCCGCGGGTGGCAGCAGGCTCCATGTCATCGTGCCACCTCCGTGGGTGGTGGCAGGGCCCACTTTTCTCCGTTTTCCATCCTGCGATGCCTGGGAAACCCGTCGCAGTACGTGCCGCCTCCGACAGTAGCAGCACGCTCCACGTGTTGCCTGGGGAACGTGCCGCCACGATATTTTTGACAATGCATTCGGGAGGTGGTCCTTTTTAACATTTCATCCGAGCAAGTGGTTCATACTGTCAAAAATTCGTTTCCCGGCGTAGCGTGCGATTCGCGCGATGGATGTGCCGGAACATAGCTGCGGCATGGTTGAGCGTTGACATGGTCGAGGCGGGCCAGATTTGGGCATGCCCCGCACGGGCGCACGGCTGATGGAGACTGGATTTTGCAAACCTTATTTCTTGCCGGGGCACCCTACCTATCGCTTCAAGCGAGTCGTACGACTCCAATCGCCCGCACTAGTAGCTCCCGATGGAAGGCCCAATAAGAAATAAGCCCATATAAAGAAGCCAACGGTGGTTGGTTATGTTCGTTGGCTAAGTACGTTCTATTCTTTTCTTTTTTGATTTGAGGGACATACACGTAAGTACGTTCTATTCTTTTCTTTTTTGATTTGAGGGACATACACGTACGTACGTATCGTTTATTTCTCCTGATAACGTGTATTTACTGATTACGTTTCCACTAAAAAATCAGATTTAAAAAATGTTTAATTTTGAGAAATAGATCAGATTTTCCAAAAGTTCATATTTTGAAAACTTCTAGATTTTGATGTTCAGACTTTAAAAATGTTTAGATTTTGAAAAAAAATGTTTCGATTTGAAAAATGTTAAGATTTTTGAAAATGTTAAGATTGAAAAATGACCAGTTGTGAAAATTGTTCAGATTTTTAAAACCGTTTTGAACATTTTTTAATTTGAACCAAAACTGCGAGTGAGAAAAATGTCGGTGAACCATTTTTGGTTCATTCGAATTTAAAAAATGAATATTCTAAAAATCGGAAGAATTTAAAAATGAATATTTTCAAAAACTAAAATTCGGAACCAAAATACTAGTGAACCAAAAATAATAGTGAATCAAAAATACAAGTGAACAAAAAATAATTGTGAACCGGAAGAAACTAAAATTCGTGCACACAAAAATTAATAATGAACCAAAAAAAAATTGATAAACCAAAAATAATAGTAAACCGAAAATGTTGATGAACCAAAAAATACAGTGAACCAAAAAATTATAGTTAACCGAAAATAATAGTAAACAAAAAATGCCGATAAATGGAAAATAATGGTGAACAAAAAATTCTGATGAACCATAAATAAAAATGAAACAAAAATTATAATGAAAAAAATAATACGAAATCAAAAATAATAGTGAACCAAAAATACGGATGAACCGAAAATAAAAGTGAACAGAAAATAAGAGTGAACCAAAAATAATAGTGAACCAAAAAACCGATGAACCAAAAATAAAAGTGAACCGAAAATAAGAGTGAAGCAAAAAATAATAGCGAACTGAAAATAATAGTGAAACAAAAATACCAATGAACCGAAAATAGGAGTGAACCAAAAAATAATAGCGAACCGAAAATAATAGTGAATAAAAAATACCGATGAACTGAATAAAAGTGATCTGAAAATAGGAGTAAACCAAAAATAATAGTGAACCGAAAATAATAGCGAACCAAAAATACCGACAAATAGAAAATACCGATCAACCGGAAATAAGAGTAAATCAAAAATAATAGTGAGCCAAAAAACCAATGAACCGTAAATAAAAGTGAACCGAAATAAGAGTGAACCAAAAATAATAGCGAGCGAAAAATAATAGTGAAGCAAAAATATCGATGAGTGGAAAATAAAAGTGAACCGAAAATAGGAGTGAACCAAAAAGAGTAGCGAACTGAAAATAATAGTGAACCAAAAATACCGATCAACCGAAACTAAAAGTTAACCGAAAATAGGAGTGAACCAAAAGTAATAGTGAAACAAAAATACCGATAAATAGAAAATACGGATGAACCGAAAATAAATATGAACCTAGTTTACGAGAAAGAAACTAAAATTCAGGAAATTGAAATAATATTGAACAAAAAAAGTAGATTGATGAGTTCAAAAAAATGTTCTTTGATTCATAAAAAAATCAATGCTCTTTAAAAATGTTTAGGGGTTCCAATAAATGTATTATGGTATTACCACAAAATGATAAAAATGAAAAACGAAAAAAGGGAAATAAAAAGAAACATCAAAAAAGGAAAAGAAAATGATACAGGAAAAACAAAGAACAGTGAGAAGACAAAAAAGGAATTAAAAAAAGAGAGAAAATTGAGAAGGAAGAAGGTCTGGAGGCGACTTCCGCCCATGCCATGTGGGACCGGCGTTGGACACCAAGGATTCACGAACCACTCCGATCTCACAGTCATGCGTGCCCTTTTTGTTTTTATTTTGAGTGGATACCAATACGTGGCCAGGCTAGAAATGCCAAGTTTTTTTTATGAAACGAATATAGCCTACAGTTGCTGGGCCGCGGCCCATCACTCCGCGACGCGGGCGAGCGCGTATTAGGACTCGCAAGGAGCGAGATATAGCGCTCGCGTTTCTTGCCCTTCGCGGGTAGTAACTCCGACTCGCCCGTATGGGCTGCGGCCTACTAAGATTTTCTGCTTTTTTTTTTGGTTCTCGCTTTCATTCGCGGAGCAGATGGGCGCGGCCCAGCAAGATGTTTCCTCTTTTTTCTATTCTTGCTTTCATTTTTTTCTTCTTTTCTTTTTTTCCTTTTCCTGTTTTCAATTTTCTTCTTTATTTCTTCTACAAAAATGAATATATTTTAAATCTGAACCATTTTTCAAAAAAGAACAAAACTTAAAATCTGAACCTTTTTTGAAAATGAACATTTTTTCAAATATGAACCATTTTCAAATATGAACCATTTTAAAATATGAACCATTTTTCAAAAAAAAATTTGGTTGACCATTAATTTCGGTTCACCCGAATTTTTGGTTCACTATTATTTTCGATTCACCCGAACTTCGGTTCCTTTTTTATTTATTATTATTTTTGGTTCGCCGTATGTTTGGTTCACTATTATTTTCGGTTAACCCGAATTTTTTGTTTCTTATTATTTTCGATTCGCCGGTATTTTTGGTTCACTATTATTTTTTGTTCACCCGAATTTTGGTTCTTCTTCAGTTCACGATTTTTTTCGGTTCACCGACATTTTTGGTTCACCGACATTTTTTTGGCTCACTATTATTTTCGGTTCACCGGCATTTTTGGTTCACCAACATTTTTTGGTTCACTATTACTTTTGGCTCACCGGTATTTTTGGTTCACCATAATTTTCTGTTCATCCAAAAATTTCTTGTTCATTTAGTTTTACATTTTTAAATGCTAAGATTTTAAAAAATTGCAAAATTATAATTTCTTTTTTAGGAAAATATTCGGATTTTAAAATATTCAAACTTTAAATATATTATAATTAAAAATGGTTTATAATTTTGAAAAATTTAAATATTTGAAAATAGTTATATTAAAAATAGAAAAGAAATATAAAGAAAATAAGCAGGAAAGAAAAAAAACCACATACTGGCTGGCCCATGGGCAGAGTCGTGCTTGTGAGTCTGGGCTAGGGGGCGAACGCGCGAGCTAGGCCATGCGCATGTACGCGGAGGGGGGTCCTAACGCGGGCAAGTGCTATCCTCGTCTCGCCTGAAGCGAGTTGTAGGGGCACCCCTGGATTTGGTATGCATATGCTTATCACCCCTACAATCCTGGCCGTGGACGGCTGTTTTCGGGATTGGAAGCCCAACTATTTTTGGGCCTCATAACTTTTTGTCCAAGCTAATATAGAACCACAGAATTAAAACAGTGTTCATTCCTGGCCAAAACAATATTGGGCCCGGCCCAAATCTCAAAATCCTAGTGGATGGCGAGGATAGAGTTGTACTTACACATATGCGTACTCATTCATTTCTCCGGATGCATGTGTTCAGCTATCCCAGTTGGTCACCGGCGTGTAGGTGGGACAGAGACAACGTTATGTGGCTTCATCTACTGCGGGATCGGTTTGACTAGTAGAAGCTCATATCTATAGATGGCCAAGTGGTCGTGCTTTGCGAGCCAACAGAGAAGCATGCGTGCTCGACCCATAATGGGGTCGGCCTACCCTCGGACACAATGGGTTGTGCTCGTCCGCCGGAGTGAGGCATGCGGGTTGGCATAGTACATCATGTTTAGTGTTTTCAGAAATTCTGAATTCTTCCTTTTTTTTGAAAAAAATTGATCCAAAATGGTCAAAAGAACCAAAGATACAAAAAGCACACAGACTAGCGAACGCACGTGTTGTGTCGGGCCGGCCCATTTACCATGGATGTTGTGCCTATATCATGAGGTGAGGCCCATGTGCCAGAACCACACACCCCGCTTAAAAATGGGTCGCCGTGGGTTGTGTCGGGGATGGCCCAGGTCCGGCCCATTGGCCACCTATACAATATCAGGTGCGTGGTGGGTGATACGTGTCAAACATATCTATAATTTTTTATTGTTCCATGCTAGTTATATGTCATTGTTACATGTTTTTACTATCTTATTTCATCATTTTTAGGATTTTTGTCGGACTAACCTATTGACAAGATGCCTAGTACCAGTTCCCTGTTTTTGCTATTTTCTATTTTAAAAAATTTACTTTTGGAAATATTCTCGGAATTGGATGAAAATTTACAGGGAATTTTTATTCGACAAGAAGACGTCAGAGACCAAAGGGCGACCTGGGGGGGCACCCAGAGGCCAGGGGTGGCCAGCAGCCGTGGCGCCACCTAGACCCGTGGGTGGGGCCCGCCCCTGCTCTCTGGGCACCGCCTCGGCCCCCTCCGATGCCTATAAAATCACAAAAACCATAAAACCTCAGGGGCGTCTATTATTTTCCAGAAACTCCGTCCCGAAGCCGTTACACCTCGAAACCTAATTCGTGGAGATTCTGAAGCTGCTCCCGGCACGCTGCCGAAGGGGAGATTGATCCCGGAGGGCTCTACATCGCCATGCCTTCCGTCGGGATGATGCTTGAGTAGTTCCATGTTGCACTACGGGTCCATGGCAGTAGCTAGATGGTTGTCTCTCTCCCGTGTACTTCATGTTTATGATCTTGTGAGCTGCCCTACGTGATCAAGATTGACTATTTGTAATGCTATATGATGTGTTTGTTGGGGTCCGATGGATTATGAAGTTATGATCAGATTATGCATGGTTCTTATATGTTAATTTATGTTCTTGCATGCTCTCCGATGTGTGTAGTTGCTTTGGCCAAGTGATTTCTTATGTCTCAATGAGAGAGATTGATGCTATATAGTTGGTTCATGCCCCCTCTTATGCTTGGGCACGAGTGACAGAAACGTGTAAGTACGAGGGTGTGCTGTTGCGACTAAGGGTAAAACAGTGGTGTCTATGTCTACGTGATTATAGATATTTCTTACTTCATACACTTTATTTAATGCAAATGTATGTTGTTTGCAATTTAATACCGATGGGTGCTGGATAGCGATCTCTAGGTGGACTTTGTATGAAAAGATGCTGTTGGATGGCGGTATTTTTTTCTTGTTTGTGATGCCTACATGAATATTACCATGAACACTTTAATATAGCTAGATTAAGTTTGTGTCATAATCTTGTCAATTGCCCAACCGTAATTTGTTCACCCTTCATATGAGAATTTTATTTATTGGAGAGACACCACTAGTGAACCCATGGCCACTGGTCCATCTTTTTACATTGTTTATAACCTCGTTTACTCGCTTTTCATGTTCACTTGCTTGCTGGTCCATTTCCATAAATTCATTTCACTAAACTATATGTTTAACCGCTTTGTTTTCAGCAGACCGAGAAGATTGACAACCTTCCTGCCGTTGGCGGCAAAGTATTTGGTTGAGTGTGTGCAGGTCCATGTTTATCGACGGTTACGCGCCAGAGATCGTTGACATTCACCTCTTTGTTGATTTCAAAGTCCTACTGGTTCGATTAAACATTGGTTCTTCACTGAGGGAAAACTGTTACTTGCTACATCCACACCTTCGCTTGGGGCACCACCCAACTCTGCCAACACCATCAGTGGGCCTCCTCGCCCAGGTCTGGTGTCTTCTATGTATCGCTCGTCCGCCGCTCCCCATGTGCTTTGGTCCTTTGGAATGTGTTTGGATACACATTTTGCCTCGGATTTAGAGAGGTAAGACTTGAGGCAAAAACCTAGCATTAATGATGGCGACATCTCTCCTTAGCTAGATTTGGCCCGTGGAGGCTTGCTACCCCAGTGGTGCGGCACGGGCTCGTGGCGGTGGCGGGCTCATTTTTACCCGCTCATCAGAGGACCGCATAGGGTGGGGCCGGCTAGGGGTTGTGTGCTGCAACAAGAAGGTATCGGCCTGGCGACGATGACGAGGGACCACGACGATAGGGTCTGGTAGTGATGACGGCAGTTGTGTGGGTGGTGCAGCACGGTGAGGGTAGCATGTGGTGGAGCTCACGATGGCGGGGTTGCGCGCCTAGTTCTTGGTCTGTCTTAGCCTGATCTCGGTCGGGCTCGCTCCGGTTTTGCTCACCAGAGAACTTCTGTGGTGGCATCCGACATGGTTCCCCCTTCACCTTGTTGAGGCACGGATGGCATGCTAGAACCGGTCGGGGAAGGCCTCGGTCCAGCGGCTTCCTGGCATATTTGTCCCGGGTTTCCAGGTTCCGACTTGCAGGCGGCACGGAGGCCCTGTATCCGCTGCTACGCGTTACATGGCTGTCTCTCGTGTGCTGGTGTCATCCTCGTGTTGTCGAATTGTTGTGGTGGTGTATTTTGCTCCATATGTGCGAGATTAGGAATGTCGGGGTGGGGTCACTGAAAGGTAGAACGTGCAGCCGGCTATCCGGCGAGTGGCATTGCAGTGGTGATGGTTCTATCCCTGGTTGTGTGGATGGCGAGGAGTGGGTGTCGGGAGATTCTGGTGTTACCGGTGCTCGCAATGGTGACACCCAAATCACATCGTAGAGGCCTAGCTCTGGGATAGCAGGCGGTTCGAAGTACCGGGTTGTGGATCGAAGGTTTCGCCAGGCGAAACCTCAACACTCCAAAGCCAGCGACGGCAATGCATCTGGGTGTCGTAACCCTCTTGGGGGGCTCCATTGTGGTCACGTTTCCCCCTGTCAGAACTTTAGGTGAAAATGGCATGATGCCTCGTCACTCTCTTGGTGGCATCGTCGTGGAGCTCTGATACATGTGAGTCTCATTCCGGTGTTATCTGTGGGCAAGTTTGGATCTTGTACCGAGGACCTTTCGACGCTGGCGTGGGGCGTTCTCAATGACCTCCTATCTCGTTTTTCAGAGACAGGATCAGCGCTCCACAGACCGGAGTGAGAGGGCAGGCGGCCTTCTCAGGCGACAACTTGGTGGACGTGGTGCGACTAGTTTCACAAGTATGCGTGGTGACACCTGTAATTATTCGTCTCGGGCCTTTCGTCGGGGTGTGGGCACTCATGTATTCTTCTTTTTGTTATCTGTGATTTGCTTTGTAAGTTGGTTCACTCATCACTTTGTATCGTTTCGATCTTGTGGATCTATTTTTAATGCTGGACGAAAGACTGTTTCAGGGGTTTTCTCAACAACAAAAAATACAAAATGAAGGGGCACACACGACTTGGTTTCCTTGGGTGGCATCGAAGGAAACTCATTATTTCCGTCTAATCAAGTGCTAATAAGGTAGTTGCATAAATAAAGAAAGCATTTATCTAATTGACCACGTTAAAATCCAGTAAATATTTTTACAATTAAAATAATTGCCTTAACTGAAATAAAAATAAAACAGCTCATCTTGTTGCCCAATCATTTATTCGTCGAACTTTAATTAGGGATTGCGTCAGGGCTTATCATCTTATCCTGATGTCTATCTGTTTACTGCTTTGATCTTCAGGCAGGATCTATAAATAGCTCATGATCCATTCAAGCACATCAGTTGTGTTCATCGTCCTCTGTCTACTCCTACACACATCAGCGCTCAAACATGACGTTCTCCATGATCAACGTCCAGAAGCATACCAAGGCAGCCACGCTTGTGTTTCTCCTGTGCCTTGTCCTTGGATGCGTTACGTTCTCCGCACACGGTCTGTTTTTCTCTGTCGTGGAAAAAACACCCACGCCTGTTTTTTTCCTTCTTTTTACGCATATCGTTTGACATCTCCACATGCTTTGTACAGGTGACGAGATCAACAGATCGGGTGGTCGTCGTTTTCTCCATGACGAGACCGCAGTTAGCAACAAGATCAACATCATATTGTGCGTGAGAAAATCTTGCTGGTTTTGTACCAAGTTCTGTTGTGAAACATTGCCGGATGAGCGTTGCTGGAACAACCATGACGATTGCTTGCAGAATTGCCCTCATTGACTAATCAATGTACTCAGTTGATCTTGGATGTTTGAGACAATTACCGTTGTATCCGGGGCATGAAGAGTGACGCATTTATATACGTGTTAGCAAAGTATTTCCAGAAAACTCAGATCGCTTGGGTGAACCTGTTTGCAATATACAAATATTTTTCTACGTGGAAACATTGGAGCGGGATTGTTTCTCTTCTGAATTAAATCGTCTGACATAATATATACTCCCTCCCCTCCTGAATCATAAGATTTTTTGAATATTTCAATTTGGACTACGATCGGATTGAAATGTGTGAACATAAACACCAAAAGACGTCTACACGAGTACGAGTCAGAAAAGGCTAAATAATCTTACAATTTAAAGCGAAGAAAGCATATATGTAAGGAAACTCTTCACGTCACCCATTAAAAAATGTTCCATATTTCCCTGCACAAAGATGATAAACTTTAGGGAGAGGTGTATTACAGGAAAGCAAAAAAAAAAAAAAAAGCACACAAATTTACACAAGAAACCAACTTGTTATTTCACAGTTAGGAGCGAGAATGAAATTGTTTTTCTAATTTCGTTGGTTTGAGATTATTAGTACAACTAATATTTTTACATTAGCTATTCTTTAGTCAATTCTTTGTTCTTCAAAACGAGATCGATTGTCATATTTTATTAAGTGAAAACAACATCTACAATAGTAGAGATGGGTTTTTTTGTCAGTGGATTATTATTAGGTGTAGTGAAATCAACATCTACAATTTAATGCTCGTGAAGACAAGATTGACACGAATTAAGAAAAAGTGTTGTAAAGAGATGACATCTGGTGCAATTGAGTGCTAACTTCGGCTTGCTTCGTTTTGTCCAGCGGAGTAGCCCTGGCTTGTGCTGACCACATCACCAAGTCAAGAGACGATGTTGTGCTGTTGAAATTAATTGTGCTTCCCTCCCCACGGCTAATTGCGTTCAAGTGAGTGTGGGCGGCGGTTTGCTATCTTTAGTTTACCTAGGATGTCTTCAGGATGCGCCATGATCTTGGAGTAGTGAGCTTTGGCGGTATGGGTACCTTCAGTACCATAACGTGGAACATTCAATCGACTTCAGCTGGAATGGTTCTAGCAGCATCTGAGGCAGATATTGGTAGAATGAATCCACCAATGCTTGTACTGGTTCCTTGAGAAGAACTCTACATTTCATTACCCCTGTCAAAATCAACCATGAAACATGCCAACATGGATAGTAGTAACATGTATCTTAAATGCCTAATACTAAGCCAAAGAACAATGTCACAAATGAAATTTAAAACGGGGTGTTTTGCACTAGAAACACATATATTTGGCAACAGATTCATAGTTAACTGCGAATGCGCAACAAGACGATAGGATGAGCAAAAATGGATTAGGCAAGGTTTTAAGGAACCACGCCTGTTCCCCTCGCTCATTAAGGGCAGTAGTGTGGCGTTTCGTGCCCCGAGACGTGTCGCGACCAAGGTGCGGTGATGCCCATTTCCTCAGGCTACACTCCGCCTCCCAGTGACACATATATGCCGGACGATGTTTGCCAAATCATTATGATGGCGTCACGGTCACTTCAACCCGGGTCGACCAATGCGTGAGGGATATCCCCGGGCCCATGCGATATGATCGTGGCCGCGGTAGAGTGTTAATTGTGCCGGGGTCGCACCCATATATATGCACAACGATGTGTTATGCTCTCGCCTCCCACACATGATTCCCAAATATTGTACGTGCGGCTCGCAGCAGCCTGTCGATTCGCTCGGTCAGGATGTCTTGTCTACTCTGAAGTAGACCTGACAATCCCTTGGCTTGGCAGAGACGTTACCCCAAGTGGTGAACAAGCCGGTAAGGGCGAATTGAGTTGCTATGAAGGGCATAAGTATTTTCATTGGACTAGGTGTTCATAGCAATAGCTAGATGGCATCTTCTCTCCTTATGATTCTTAATACAATGATCACATGAATTGTCTTGTCTTACATGATTCAGAATCATATGATTTAATTCATGTTGTATTATTGGTGATATTATGAATTGCTACTTTATGATCAGATTTTTTCTTGATTTCTATTTAGATCCATTATGTATATTTAGTACATATTGTATACTCACGTATGTTCTCTGATCTATTTGTCTTTCTTTGGCAAAGTTTGATGGGTTGACTGAATGGTGTATGATAGTGGGTTCATTCTTACATTGACCTATATCCGGGTGACAGTACTAAGGGACAAGGAATAAGGATAAAACGACTGTTTCATTACCACATTTGGATAGTTTTGTTATTGTCTACATTATGTCATCATGGTTATTGCAATATTCTTAGTTTAAAATCAATACTTTAAGATGATAGCGTTCTTGAGGTGCAGTATTTATTTTATATGTTATTCGATTAACGTACTATATATATCTTGGCCGTAAAGCCTACATGAATCATACCATGAATAGTCAAAATTATAAATTTGCAATTTAATCGTTCACCAACAATAATTTGTTCACCATAACATTGTTATCTTATCTGGAGAGATGTCTCTATTGAATCTATGGCCCCGGTATATTGACAACCTTCCAGATTGTGTGTCTGTGGGTGCGGGGCGGGGGGGGGGGGGGGGGGGGGGGCAAGTTTAGTTTGTTTGTTGTATGCAGGTACTCATCATTAGTTGTGGTTATAATAGTTACTACTGGTTCGATAAGTCTTGATTCTCAACCGAGTAAAAACACTTACTGATGGATTACATCATCCCTTCCGCTTAGAGTTACCCAACAACTTCTACGGAAGTAGCAGGTTCCTTTACGGTTAAGTCTGTGTATGAGGATATGTTGAATTGACACACGTCCTTTTTGCGTAAATTTATTTGGAAGATGAGAATGCCACTATAGATTAAGATATTCATGTGGTTTTTTATATATTCATCATATTTTTTATTTCATGTCCTTTTATTCTCTTTATTAATTTGGAGAAAATTTTGTATTTTACTTTTAATATTCTCACCATCCAATATAACGAATATGTTTGAAAATTGGTTAAATGTGATTGGCGAAGTCACAAAGGCCAAGATTCGCATAGGGATGTGTGCCTTATTGTGGGCCTTATGGAACTATAGAAACGACATTGTCTTTAACAGAAAATAAATGTCCATCTTTTATAGGGGTTAGGATTGGCCAGGAAACAAGATCTTTGAAGGCGGTCGGTCCGATGTCCAAGAGACTGGATGGAGATTTGTGGAGCGGATCTAGAGGTAAACTTTCTTTCGGCCGGTGGCTGGAGGTGGTGATGACGATGCCATGTTGCGCCGTCTACTTTCTGAAGGCATCGTCGAGGTGAAGCTCCCGCCTCCCTCCGCTACCTCCCGGGGAAACCCTTGATCGATGGACCAGATGATGGCAGCACTCCTATGTCGTCTCCCCCCTTGGGGGCATCATTTTGGAGGTACCAGTGGACGTTTACAGCGGTGGAGCGGCGTTTCATTTTCCGCATCAATGAAGATGAGACTTGGCGGCATGGTGCGGCAGGGTCTTAGCAACAGATGCGTGATAATGGACATGCGCAGGGAGGCCGCGTTGTCTGGCATCGTGGCGACGTCGACGGCAGACCTGGCAAGGTCAATACGTTGATATTTGTTTTGAAGATTGATTAGCGGAAGACGGTGGTGGCGGCTTCTATAGCATGCGCATGCAGTGCCCGTTGAGAGTCTGCTGGACTGGTGTGCTCCTGATCCGCCATTGGGCGGCTTGGTTGAGACTTCCAGTTTTAGATGATGTGCATTGTGTGAGGTCTGAGCAGACGACCCCGATCATGTCCATCCCCTTCATCAACTTAGTAGGAGTAGCGACACATGTCGTCAGAAGGTGGCTTCAGATTTATTGATGTATTACTTTGTAGGGTTTTTCTAAATAATTATTAATAAGAAAGGTTGTGTGCATCGATTTGATGCAGATGCAAAGGGTTTCAAGCTCCATTTCAAAGAAAAATATTTTATAGGGGTACATCTGGCTAGGCACTGTATTCACACATGATCTTTTCTTCTACCGGAGGCTCATCAAACACATATGGATGTTTACGCAGCCGTCTGCACCCGGTTTCTCCGACTATCTACACTCAGGATGGCTGGCGGCTTTTTAGAAAATAACATGATGCATATGCGTTTTATGTTTATCTTCTTCCACTAGTTGATTTTTATGTATACTTTACGTGATCCATGAGGTATAACCTTTGAAAGGCTTTACTTTGTAATAAAATGGTTGTGTGCATCAATTGATGCAGGGGCTCATCCCCCCCCCTAAAAAAGACAAAATGGGTGTGAAAATATTATTTGCTTTAAGTAGTTCGATTAGGACGAAGAAATTTTCATTACCATTTTCTATAATGTTGTTTCCTTCCAAACGAGAATGCTACATTTCATTTTAAGTGAAGCCAGCATGTACAATAGTGGAATAGAATCCCAACTTTTTCAGCGGTAAATCAAGCAATGGTAATATATGCATGGAAAAACAAGAGAAGTGATAATATGGCATAAAATTAAGGAAATCATGATTCAGTTTCCCACATTAAAATCGTGCCAATATCTGTTTGCAAAAATAAAATAGAACACTCACGTTGCTTGATCTTTTTTTGGGTCCAAATTTTAATTGGGCATTGATTAATAAATTGCTTATCATATCCTGCTGACGTGTTGTATGTATCTAGGAATATTTTCGTAATCAATATGGATCCGCTGTACCTTAATTAATGATGACATACAAATCTTTGCATGTTCTTGGGAAAAAATGGATCCGCTGATCTATTTATATCGCAAGGTTCGATTCGATTGAGCACATCAGTCGTGTTCATCTCGTGCATCTAAATATCACAGAAGGGCCAGTAGCGATCGATCACGACATGGCGTTCTACAAGTTCAACGGCCAGGTGCAAGCCAAGGCATGGACAGCATTGTTCCTTGTGCTCTTCGGATGCCTCACGCTCACGCTGATCTCCTCACATGGTAACATACAAATACGCAGCCATTTGCCTTTTTTCTCCCTTCTTTTACGTACGCATATTATCTGACGTATATCCATCTACGAAACCTTGTAGGTGATGATCAGATCGGGAGCTCAGGTGGTGGTGGTCGTCGTCTTCTCGAGGACGAGCCGGCAGCAGTAGGCAGCGACAAGATTCATATAAAAAAGCTGTGCATCGCGAAAAGCTGCGACAGTAATATCACCGATCCCTGTACCAAGTTCTGCTGTGCGACGTTGGAGGACCAGCCTTGCTGGCGGAAACAGAACGATTGCTTCCAGTATTGCCCCTAAGACTAGACTACTCCGTCGTCGATCGTTGCCGCCGGTCGATCTTGGATTTTCCGATCTACGATATCTGAGAAATGGAGCTAGAATCAGGGATATGCTTATGTTGGATGTTGGATGTTAGCTAAGTGCTCGTTGAATTTTGAATCGATTGTGAACATGTTTTAATAAGAAATCAATGATCTGATTTGCGACACAATTAGTGAAAGATCTGAAGTTTCGCGATAACGATATTTTCGTGTTACGGCGCGTGAGAAAATTTAGAACTCGATTTGTTACCCGCTTTAGATATACTACACAAATTCTCATCCAAAACTATTTGTCACTGACAAAATCAGACCTTCTCCGATGAGCTTATTTGTCGTGGGGTTGTCACGGCAAATCCTTCCTCCAGGAAGGTGAGTTCGGGGGGCATCGATGCTTGAAGTATGTAGGAGAGATTAATCTCGCCTAGGGACACAGATTTACCCAGGTTCGGCCCCTCTTGGTAGAGGTAAAGACCTACTTCCTGCTTCTCTTTATTGCTCTAGATCTGATATCGATTACAAGGTTCCGGCTCCTCTCTGGGGAGTCGGCGACTATGGATTGCTTAGAACTTTATGGCTTCAGACCTCATGATCTAAGGTCCAGGACCCCGCTTATAAAGGCTGTCGGGTCCCTGGACTTACAGGCTACCTCGAGTCACACTAGAACACGGAGTCCTACTCTACGTCTTGGTCTTCCAAGTTAAGACTCCGGGTTGTACTTGGACTCCTTCCGGACGGGTCCTTTCTTTATCATGGGCCTCGGTCGGCTTGTCTCCAGCCTAGCCCATGTGACTTGATACGTGACTCGGCTTTGGCCTTCTTGGTCTTGGCGGGTCTACTTTCCGGGTCCATGGGCCTACCTATAAAGTATCCCCCCATCAGTAGCCCCCGAATTTATCTTGGGCGCAGCTTGGCGGCTTCCTCCAACTCGTTGGTTCGACTTCCTGGGTCGACTCCTTCCATTTGAGCCACAGGCTCCAAAGTCGCTTGCTGCTAGCTCCAAGATGAATTCCTGCATAAAAACATAATACACATATAAAATGAGTCCATCCTCATCCCTTGTTCAAGCCACCACTCTTGCCTTTGCACTAGCAGGCCGAGTTCTGATGTGACTCTTGCAAACAAGGACTAGATAACTTGACTTTCACTGTCACAGGACTCGCCATTCTGAGACAAGCCGGCTCCTTCCACTTCTGTGACTTTGGTTTTTCTCTATTATAATTTCCTGTCTGGCTTTTAGCCGCTGAGTCACTTATTACCGAATCGTTATCCACAAATTACTGTGGACCACCACTGTAACTTTCTAGGGTTTTTACCCCTTTATAAATATCGAAGGGTTAGGTCTCAAAACCTCACTTGCCCCCTTCAGCTCAAATTCTCTCCTTTCTCTTTGCGCTCATCTCTTCCCGCGCTCAGCACACACCGCCCGCTCGCCATGGCACCCAAGCACGCAAAGACCGCACCCAAGGCCAAGGCTTCCTCGTCGAGCAGGACGGTGGACATTGCCGCCGCGGCCGCCGCCGCCGCAAAATCCTCATCCAAGCGATCGATTTCTGCCGATTGGGGTGGATCTACGGTCACGGCGGAGCAATTGAAGACGCATCGGTCGACCGGCCTGATTCCATCCAACGTGAAGGCTCGGGCCCCAGGGGATGAAATCGTGCCCGCTCCCGCAAAGGATGAAGTGGTGATCTTCACCGAGCATCTGTTCCGCGGGTTCACTCCCCCCGGTAATCTTTTCTTCGCCAACTCCTTGAACTCTATCAGCTGCGGATTCACGACTTGGCCCCTAATTCCATTCTCACTCTATCCAATTTTGTAACTTTATGTGAGGATTACCTCCAAATCAAGCCCGATCTCAATCTCTGGCTTGAACTTTTCTACTGCAACCCTCAGCCCGAAACTTCTGGGGGCCCTCTCCTCCAATGTGGCGCCGTCGCTCTTCAACGGCGCCTCCACTCTGTCTTTCCAAAACCAGTCTTTCCTAACCGCATCAAGGACTGGCAGAAAACCTTCTTCTACTGCAAGGATACCTCCCCTGCAGGTGAACCCAAACTTCCTCTGTTCTCTGAGGATCGCCTCCAGGCGACTCCTCTTATGAAAGCTAGATGCTCAGAGGCCGCCCGGCCAAGAGTCGAGTCTCTGATCACTCGGATCCGGGCCCTCTTGTCCCACAATCTCGAAAACATGGATCTAGTCCGCTGCTGGACCACTTGGAGAATTCAGCCCCTGAGTCCTAGGACTCGGCTTATCTGCTCATACACTCGCTGCGCTGGCGATGACCTCCGGGTGACGGAGCAATTGTCTGATGGACCCGAACTTGGTCGGCTTATCAAAAAGCTGACTGGGAAACCGGTGAAGGACCAAGCACATTTTGGGCTCCAGCCCTTTTGCTCTACCAACCCAGCTCCCGACGTAAGCCTCACTCTCTACCTTATTTCCATCTTGATCTTACTTGTATTGCTTACTAACTCACTTTCGTTGACTCTGTTGCAGCTCACCGACTCCTTCTGGAAGCCGGCCTCTGGAGCTGGCACTGAAAATAAAACTGAGGCCGAGGCTGAGGCTGAAGAGGAGACTCCTGCCACAGATCAAACTGCTGTGGCAGAAGACACTGATAACGATGATGAGGAGTCCTCCAAGGAGGCTCCTACTGAAGATGATGCTGCTGATGAGGAGTCCTCGCCAGAGGCTCCAACCGAAAATGTTATTGAAGAGGAATCCTCTCAGGAGGCTCCCATTGTGGAGGAGACTGATGATGACGAGTCCTCTCCGGAGGCTCCCGTCACTAAACCAACTCACACCACCTCTGCTGCTGCTCAGCCATCACTATCTGAGGAGTCCTCAGCCAGGAGTCACTCTTCTTCTTCCCCAGCCTCTAACAACAATGGATCTCGAGAGGCTGTTCCCAAGGTACCACTTTCACGAGTCCTTGGGTCCACTCGTTCACCTGCTAAGCCTGAAGAACACATGCAGAGTGTTGTCGCCGCCAGGAAGAGGAAACTGCGCTCCGATGGGCCTGCAGATGCTCCTGAGCCTCTGCCTGTCTCGCACCAGCGGAAGTCGGCTTCTCCTCCCAGCAAGGACGACTCCTACCACTCCGGGATGTCAATGCCTTCCTCAGACTCTCAGGCCTCCTTGGACCTGGAGACCAATGTTGGGTAAGACTCCTCTGTTTGTGTACTTGTATTCAAATGACTTCTGCTTTTTCCCTTTTCACTAGATTTATTGCTGACTTCTGTCTTCGTATATTTCAGGGCTCGGCCTTGTGCCAAAGTAACCAAGCTCCCAGGCATGGCTGATGTCACCTCTGGTCGTGGACCTGTCCCTCCGTCGGCTTCTGAAACGACAAGCACAAGGACAGGTCCCTCCATTGCTGCATCTGCTGGTGCAACCACAACTCCCACCATCCCCGAGTCCCCTTCAAGGACTCGGGTGGCGACTCCACAGATTGTCCAGCCCTCTTCTGGGGCTGCGACTCCTGATACTGCGCCTCAAACTCATCCGGCTCCTGTGAAGCCGACTCCTGCAGCCTCTCCAAACATCAAGATCAAGTCATCTACTGACTACAGCCGACTTCGGGTGGCTGATAACATGTCTTTTTCTGAGGCCTATGCTGAAGCAGTTGACTTGAACGATCAATCTGCTAGGCTGAAGGATGATGAGCAAGCGGCTCTTAGGTCTCTTCACATGATTCACAATGTAAGCTCTTTGACTTGTACCTTTTATGCTTTTCTATCGTCATCCTATCCCAGTAGCCCCCAAGCACCTGTCTGTGGTGACTTGTGACTAGGATAGGTGCTTTACTTTGAAATTGAACTCAACTGCTTTTCAGTAAAATTTGCACACTGTAGCCCCCAAGCACTGAGTCCTTAGCTCTACTAGGACTCGGGGCTGCTGATTAGCTATCTGTCGGGTCTTTAGACCAAAAACTTTTCCACGAGTAGCCCCCAAGCGCCGAGTTGTCAGCCTGCGACGACTTGGAGCTACAAATATATGTAATTTACTCATACTTAACTTGAAGAAAAAATTCTGATCTACCAGTAGCCCCCAAGCGCCAAGTTGTTAACTTGTGACGACTTGGAGCTGATGACTTGTCGACTAGGACCCATGCCTGCTTTGCTGTTAGGAAAAAATTGACTCCTGAGTAGCCCCCAAGCGCCAAGTTGTTAACTTGTGACGACTTGGAGCTCATGAGTTCTCTACTTGACTTGTGAAGCTTACTTGTGCTCTATGACTTGTCCATTCTGACTTGCAAAAATCTGACTTGTGATTGCAGTGCGTTATCTCCAAGATGAAGAGAGATATGAAAGAGCTTGAGGACCAGGCCGCTGCTAGTGCCAGGTCTGCCATAGCTGAAAAAGAACACTCCCTTCAGCTTGAGAAGAATCTGAAGGCTTTGTCTGCTCAACTGGAGCAAGTCAAAAAAGAATCTGCTGAGGCCAAAAGGGTTGCCCAAAAGGCACATAAAGGCTGTCTTCGACACTTGCCGCAAAGGCATTGGGGCCATGTGCCAACACATATTTGGTAAGTTTATAACTTTTGCTTGCTTCCTTTTCTACACCTTTCTAAATTGCTTTTAGACTGACAATCACTCTTTGATTTCCTTTCTGCAGGGGCTGACTCCCCAAAACTTAAGATGCCCACCAGCAAGCAACTGTCTGAGATGCTTGACCACTGTCATGGGCTGCAAGAGGGAGCCCGTGCAGTGGTTAAATATTTGAACCATAAGGGCAAGTGCCCCAAAGAGCCTGAACGTCTGGTGGACGAGTTGTCTAGGGCACCAGGTTACATGCGGCTGTGGAAACAATCTTCATTGAGGAGAGCCTCCATCAGGATCTTGGCCTTAGCCCATAGCTATTACCCCACTGTGTTGGAGCCAGCAATGCTTACTATGGGGAAGCCAGAGCAACATGAGGATGGCAAACCTTTCACTCAAGACGACTTCAAGGCTGAAGAGAAATTGGTGCGGCCATATGCTTGTGAGATTGCCAATAAGATGGACCCTGAGGTATGGGTTCATCACTATGATTTGGAGAACAAAAGAGTTGCTCCAGAAACTCCTGCGATCATAAACTTTGGCCGCCCATCACAGGACCCAGCTGGTGTCCCATCCTCTTCTACCGGGCCGAGTTCCTCGTCACCGGCGGCTCCTGTTCCTAGTGCCGAGCCCACCTTGAAGACTCCTGCTGCGCCCACTCCTTCGAGAGCTATCTCTGGAGACGCCCAGAAACAAGCAGAGCTGGCTAAGCACATGAAGAGTCCCAAAGGTACTGGGTTTCAAACGAAGAGAGTCGCCACCAAGCCTCCTTTGAAGCCGGCTCCTCCTTCTGCTGTTCAAACAAAAGACAAGTCTCCTGCAAAGAAGGACTCCCCAATTCTGGCTGAGAAGTCGACTCCTCTGGAAGACAATCCTTAAATTTGTGTAATGCTGTGCTATTAGTATTTAAACTTTGTAATGATGCACTACTGGTGCTTAAACCTTGTTAGGTGTTTTGAACTACTTTGTTCTGAAATTGTGCCAATCGGCTTATGATGACTTGCTTGTTATGAGATTTGATATGTACTATCTATGCAAGTCATTCTATGGTTCTTATAACCCGTCTAATTATCCACTGATGAATAAGTAGGCCCTGCATGACTCCTCTTACAGCTTGTGCTGACAAGCTCCTAACAACTCATGTCCCTTAGGATTCATAAGAGCCGGAGACGAATCATGCCTGTAGATTAGTCATATTGTGCAGGATGCATCTAACTTACCAGCGAGAAAATTAGGAAAAATTTGGCTACTGTGCCGGGTTCAAGAGTCTAAGCTTAACTTTTTTCACTGAAAAGCAAGCCCCCAAGAACCTGATGATCAAAGTTAAAGAACAAAGCGCACTCACTGGGTGACTCGACTAAAGGACTCATGTTCACAGAAGCCGGCTTTATTTCATTTGATCATAACAATTTGATTACATCTAGGCATGGCTCATTGGGCTCTTTGCCTTTCAACTCATAAAACTATTACAACTTAAGTATAATATGGACGTAACTGAGCTATGTTCCAAGGCCTCTTTGCCTCTGCATAAGGATCTAGTGTATGAGCTGTGTCAGCTCCTTTACTTTCACTTGCCGGCTCTCGCACATCCATTAGATAGTACGATCCGTTGTGCAAGTTTTTGCTTATAATGAACGGTCCTTCCCATGGTGGAGATAACTTGTGCATCCCTTCCCTGTTCTGGATAAGGCGAAGCACCAAGTCTCCTTCCTGGAAAGTCCGAGTCTTGATTCTGCGTGCGTGGTATCGCCGCAAGTCTTGCTGATAAACTGCTGATCTCTCAAGGGCTAACTCCCTTGCTTCCTCGAGTGCATCCACCGAGTCCTGGCGAGCGAGTTCATTTTCTGTCTCGACGTAATTGGCGACTCGTGGCGAGTCATGCAACAAGTCGCTTGGCAGGACGGCTTCTGCTCCATATACCATGAAAAAAGGTGTGAAGCCAGTGGATCTGTTAGGAGTCGTTCTGATACTCCAAAGTACTGCTGGCAACTCCTCAACCCAACACCCGGCGGCTCTTAGCAAGGGGACTCGGAGCCGAGGCTTAATTCCCTTCAGCAACTCCTGATTTGCCCTCTCTGCTTGCCCATTGGACTGCGGGTGTGCCACTGAGGCTAGGTCGAGTCTGATGTTATTCTCACCGCAGAACTTGGCCATCTCTCCAACTGATAAGTTGGTACCATTGTCTGTAATGATGCTGTGAGGGTATCCAAAGCGTGTTGCTATTTTCTTGAAGAATCTCACAGCTGATGCACCGTCGACTCTGCTGACGGGTTCTACTTCCACCCACTTGGTGAACTTGTCAACTGCTACTAGCAGATGGGTCTTCTGACAAGGCGACTTTGAGAAAGGACCAACCATGTCAAGCCCCCAAACTGCAAATGGCCAAGTGATAGGGATGGTTCTGAGCTCTTGGGCTGGCACGTGGTCTTGCCTTGCGTACCTTTGACATCCATCACAGACTCGAACTATCTTTTCTGCGTCCAAATGTGCTGTTAACCAAAAGAACCCGTGTCTGAAAGCTTTTGACACCAAGGATCTAGTGGATGCATGATGACCACAATCACCTGCATGAATCTCTTGCAGTATTTGCTTGCCCTCCTCTGGAGACACACACCTCTGGTAGACTCCAGTGACACTCCTTCTATATAACTCGCCATCAATGACTGTGTAGGACTTGCATCGCCTGATGAGTTGCTTTCGCTTGACTTCATCCTGTGGGAGCTCGCCCCTAAGGAGATATGCAAGATAGGGCTCTGTCCATGCTGGGATTGCCCGTACTGCTGCCACAAGTGCCGACTCTGGATCTGGGAAGGCTAACTCCTCCTCTGTGGGCAACTTGACTGATGGGTGGTGAAGCTCGTCCACAAACACATTTGGTGGTACTTTCTCTCGACGAGAGCCGAGTCGTGATAACGCATCTGCGGCCTCGTTCTTGCGTCTGTCAATATGCTCCACTTGATAACCAGAAAAGAACCCGGCTATCTGTTCGACTGCTCTTCTATAAGCCGCCATGTTTGCATCCTTCGAGTCCCAGGTTCCAGATACTTGCTGAGCTACGAGATCCGAGTCTCCAAAGCACCTGATACGCTTGATGTTCATCTCCTTGGCCAAACGCAGGCCATGCAACAAAGCCTCATACTCTGCCATGTTGTTTGTACAGTCAAAATGCAACTGAAGGACATATGCCAACTTATCTCCTTTTGGTGAAGTTAGAACCACGCCGGCTCCTGAGCCCTCTAGCTGTCTGGACCCGTCGAAGTGCATTGTCCAATACTTGGTGCAAGGTGAACTTGGTGAGGACGTGCAATCAGTCCAATCATTGACAAAGTCGACCAAAGCTTGAGATTTGATTGCTGTTCTGGGCTCATATGTGATATGATAAGGACCCAGCTCAATTGCCCACTTGGCGACTCGGCCTGTTGCATCTCTGTTGCGTATAATGTCTGCTAGCGGTGCTGAACTCACCACCTTGATTGGATGCTCTTGAAAATAATGTTTGAGCTTCCTACTAGCGAGAAAAACTCCATAGACTAGCTTTTGCCATTGAGGGTACCTTTGCTTTGACTCTGTGAGGACTTCACTGATGTAGTAAACAGGCCTCTGCACTGGATACTCCTTTCCTTCCTCTGATCGTTCCACCACTACTACTGCACTGACCACCCTCTCGTTGGCAGCCACATACAATAGCATGGGCTCCTTATCTGTAGGAGCTGCAAGTACTGGTGCTGATGATAGGGTTTTCTTCAAGCCTTCAAAAGCATCGTCAGCTTCTTTGTCCCATATGAATTTGTCTGACTTCTTCAGGAGTCGGTAGAGAGGACCCGCCTTCTCTCCGAGTCTTGAGATGAATCTGCTAAGAGCTGCTACACAACCAGCGAGTTTCTGAACGTCCTTTAGACAAGTCGGCTTCTGCAGATTGTGAATAGCCTTGATTTTCTCTGGGTTTGCTTCAATGCCTCTCTCTGAAACAATGAAGCCTAGGAGTTTGCCCGCAGGGACTCCAAAAACACACTTGGTTGGATTGAGCTTCATCTTGTACTTGCGTAGGTTATCAAAGGTTTCTGTCAGGTCTGCTATCAGAGAGTCGGCTTTCTGAGACTTGACAACTACATCATCCACATAAGCATGAATATTCCTTCCAATCTGTTTTTTGAAACAATTCTGGATGCATCTCTGATATGTAGCTCCTGCGTTCTTGAGTCCAAAGGGCATTGTTGTGTAACAAAATGCTCCAAAGGGCGTAATGAAGGACGTCTTCAGTTCATCCTCTATGTTGAGTCTAATCTGGTGGTACCCTGAATAGGCATCCAAGAAACAAAGCAACTCTGACCCCGCTGTGGAGTCAATGATCTGGTCAATACGCGGCAGTGCAAACGGGTCCTTAGGGCAATGCTTGTTAAGGCCCGTGAAGTCGATGCACATACGCAACTCTCCTGTTTTCTTTGGTACTAACACTGGATTGGCCACCCACTCTGGGTGAAAGACTTCCTTGATGAACTCGGCTGCGAGGAGCCGAGCCACCTCTTCTCCTATGGCTTTCCTCCTGTCATCATGAAACTTGCGCAGACCCTGCTTAACTGGTCTTGCATTAGGGTTAACATGTAAGCTGTGCTCGGCGAGTTCTCTCGGGACTCCTGGCATGTCAGATGGCTTCCATGCAAAGACGTCCCGGTTCTCACGGATGAACTCGACGAGCGCGCTTTCCTATTTATCAGAGAGGTGTGCCCCAATGGTGAACTGCTTGGAAGAATCACCAGGGGTAAAGTCGACTTGCTTTGTGTCCTGAGCTGACTTGAATTTCATCTTCTCCTCTGTGGCCGGCTTCTTAAGGACCGAGTTGTCCTCCGGGTCCACGTTTGCCTTGTAAAATTTCAGCTCCTCTTGAGCACAAGCTGTTTCAGCCATAGCTGCATCACCTAGTTCACACTCCAATGCCATCTGTCTGCTGCCATTAACTGTAATGACTCCTGCTGGACCTGGCATCTTGAGCTTCAAGTAAACATAGCATGGTCTGGCCATAAACTTAAAGTATGCTGGTCGACCAAAGAGAGCATGGTATGGACTCTTAAGATCCACTACCTCAAAAGGCATAATCTCTGAACGAAAATTCTCCACTGTGCCAAAAGCAACCTCAAGATAAATCTTACCAATTGGCTTGGCTGACTTTCCTGGTACGATTCCATGAAAGACTGTCTCAGTGGGTATTAACTGCCTATCTTGCAGCTGCATCCTCTTGAATGTGTCATAATACAAGATGTTGATACTACTTCCACCATCCATAAGCACTTTGTTCAATGTATAGCCCCCAACTTGAGGTGCTACTACCAAGGCTAGCTGCCCTGGGTCGTCGACTCTTGGCGGATGATCTGCCCGACTCCATGTGATGGTTTGCTCTGACCACCTGAGCCATTGTGGTAGTGCCGGCTCCACTGCATTGACAGCTCTAACCTTTAATTTCTTGGAACGCCTGGACGTGCTTGTTGTGAAGACATGGTAACTGCCACGACTCGGGTTCTGTGGCCGAGTTGTGACATAATACTGCCCATTGTCATCGTGAAGCTGCTTCGGGTTCTGCTGGAACCCGCCCTGCTGGTTACCTCCTCCTTGAGGTTGGTTAGGGTTGTTGCCGACTCCTCCACCCTGGTTGCCGGGTCGTCCACCATCATTGTTTCCTCTATAACCATTGTTGTTGCCTCTGTTTCCTGGTCCTTGGAACCCGGCACGCTGCAAATCTACGCACTGTCCCAAGGTGTGACCACATCTGCCGTTTTTGGCGTGTTTAGGGCATGGAATCCTCAAGACCTCCTCTGTGCTTGGAGTACGGCCTTGGTATCCACGAGAATTATTGTCCTTGCGTCTGACCCCAGTGTTTGTGTTAGCCACTAGGTCAGAGTTATCTCCATATGGCCGTTTGTTACCACCTTGATTCTGGTTTTGATTCTGGTTCTGATTCTGACCATTGCCACCATGTCCTTTAGTTCCTTCCTCCTGGTCCTTTGTTTTGTCTGTGGCGGCATGCTTGTTAGCACCTGCCATGATCTCACCAATCGTAAGGGGAATACCTTGATTCAGGCTCTCCTTCATACGACCCAGCTTCCAGCTCAAGGGGTTGTAGCTGCAGTTCCTCTCCATTGCCATTAGCACTGAAATTGTTGGGAGTCCTTGCGATGAGTTGATGATCTCAGAGACCCGCTTCATCCAGTGCCTTGCAGACTCGCCCTTTCTCTGAACACATCTCTCTAAATCCTCTATAGTACTCAGCTTTTTGCATGTTCCCTGGAAGTTCTGTACAAAGGCCGACTTCAACTGCTCCCAAGAACTGATTGATCTAGGAGGCAAGTTACGCATCCATACTTTGGCTGCTCCCTCCATCATAAGATACATGAATTTGGCACACAGATTACCTGTGGCATTGCGAATACTCATTGCCATCTCGTATGTACCCAACCAAGAGGTCGGGTCCATATTGGGCTCATAATTGGGAACTTTACGCGGCTCCTTGAAGTCGCTGGGGAAAGACTCGGATCTGATGGCATCTGACAGGCACTCTGGTCCTGTTAGTGTGGGAGAGGTACCAGGAAAAGTCACCTCTGTGTGCACCCGGGTTGGCTGAGGCTGGTTATCTGCACCAGCTAGGGCTCTGTCCCTCTCAGCCTCCCGAGCCCTGGCCGCCTCCCTTTCTCGTCGCTGTCTTGCTTCATCAACTACTAACTGAGCTCGTGATGCAGTTGGTATAATAACCCTGTTCCTCTCTTGCTCACGGCGCCTTGCGCTTGTAGAGTTGGCCGGGTGAGACTCGTCATGCCGACTCCTCGTGCCAGAGTTGAACGGTGTCGAGTGTAGCCTACTTGCATCTGGAAACGCTGGATAAAGAGCTTGCTGAGTCATTGCTGTCTTCAGCATCTCAATAGCACGGCGGGTCTCCTGTCCCGCTGCTCCTTCTGGTATCTCGATATTCTCTAATCTCATTGTTGCCGCATGAACGTTGTCCATTGGGTTAGAGTAATGCCCCTCTGGAGTACGGAACCTGCCAGGTGGAGGTCCCATACCACCTGCTGATCCTCCTCCGACTCCTCCTTCAGGTGGCGGTCCGTTGGTACCATTGCCGCCGGGTCCTTCTGGTGGTGGTGGTGGTGGTGTTGCTCCTCCCCCTGCGCCGCCTCCTGCAGCTGATGAGCTCCCTAGCCCGGCTCCTGCGCCTGGACGAGTAGGTGTGGTGAACAAAGCAGTAGGATTGACGTTGACTCCTCCATGCAGGCGACTCCTGGCTCTGCGATGCTGGATTGAGGTGAGTTCTTCCTGGCGACTCCGCACGACCTGGGCCTCAGACTGGACCCGGGCCCGCTCTTCCGCTAACCTGCGATTTGCCTCGTTGATCTCTGCTAGTTGCCTCTCCATCGCAGCACGCGCACTGGCTAACTCGGCCGCCCGCTCAGCTGCATTGCTTGCATTGATTTCCTTTGTTAACAGACTTGGATCGAACTGATTTCCGCCGTTTCCAGACATGTAGACTCCGACGACGCGAGCGCGAACTGGCGACTCCTCGTAGTCCTCTTCCTCGATTCCGTACCCAAGCCGATCCTCAAACAAGGGCAAGATAGACTCTGAATCGGCGTCGTAACCTGGCTCCATACATGGCTCTGCCAGCGACTCCTCTTCATGGTTGACAGCAAGATGCTTCTCTGACTCGGCAATGATGCCGAGTTCTGATGTGCCGACCGACTCCTCTCCGTCGGACTCGACAACAACTGTTGGCTCTGATACAGATTCCGCCGAATTCGCGCGAAGACCCGACGCGCAAACCATGCCGACGAAGACGTTGATTCCTCCAAAGACAAGCTGATAACCCTCGTCGACTTCATGCATATCCGAAGTCCAACCAGAGTCATCGATCTCTGTTTCTCCATGCTCATCAGTGTAGACTCGCCCGATGGCAAGTTTCTCCATGGCCCGGCGAGCAGCTCCCACGATCTCGACTCCTCGCGTCTCCTGCCCCACGGTGGGCGCCAACTGTCGTGGGGTTGTCACGGCAAGTCCTTCCTCCAGGAAGGTGAGTTCGGGGGCCATCGATGCTTGAAGTGCGTAGGAGAGATTAATCTCGCCTAGGGACACAGATTTACCCAGGTTCGGCCCCTCTTGGTAGAGGTAAAGACCTACTTCCTGCTTCTCTTTATTGCTCTAGATCTGGTATCGATTACAGGGTTCCGGCTCCTCTCTGGGGAGTCGGCGACTATGGATTGCTTAGAACTTGTCGATCTAAGGTCCAGGACCCCGCTTATAAAGGCTGCCGGGTCCCTGGACTTACAGGTTACACCGAGTCACACTAGAACACGGAGTCCTACTCTACGTCTTGGTCTTCCAAGTTAAGGCTCCGGGTTGTACTTGGACTCCTTCCGGACGGGTCCTTTCTTCATCATGGGCCTTGGTCGGCTTGTCTCCAGCCCAGCCCATGTGACTTGATACGTGACTCGGCTTTGGCCTTCTTGGTCTTGGCAGGTCTACTTTCCGGGTCCATGGGCCTACCTATAAAGTATGCCCCCATCAGCAGTACTTCCCCTCTGCAATTGATACGTGAAATCCTCCGAGCATTTCCCATCTGCGTAAGTTCGAAAGCGCTTCACGCGTACCGATCTCACCACCGTAGCGTACATCATGGGCCCACATATTAGGGATCTATGTGGTGGTACATATCTCCGTAGATCAACAAGTACTTTGAACCCCTCATCAGGGATGTATTCATAGCCCAGTACACTGATTGCTTATATTAAGGAGGATTATTTCCAGGCATTAGGGGGAGATTTCAAGTACCACATCAAATGCCAGGAAATCAATTGGGACTTCACGTTCCTCCGCATCCCCACGTACTCAAGAATCTTGACTCTACGTCCGGATTCACTAATTTGCAAGCATGCAAATAACCTGCCAGATTCATTTACTGATCTTAAAGGTGTTACAAAGCCTTTCAATCCGATTAGAAATGTGCCCGAAAGAGTGGAGGTACCAATAAAAATCACTTGACTGCCCTTTTTAATAAAAAGAGGGGGAGTAGTGCGGCCTCTAACCAGGATCCAACTTTTCGCAAAGCAACAAAAGGAAATCGAGGATAAATCCTCTTAATCAGTAAATGCAAGTCAACCTTGCGTTGATGAACACCTAATGGGTAGTATACACCCAGTGGAAGGGAAACCTCCATAACCCTAGCTCCAGCTTGCACACACTGGCTGGGACATCGGAACACCCAGACTCACGCGTATTGGGAAATCACGAAGAGTCATCAAGGGTGCATGATATTCACTCCAACTATATCGATTCTAGAGAATCATATAACCAAAGCCTACAACTGTCGACAAACATCTCTTGTATGATTGCAAACAACCTTCACAATGATTCAGATCCAAAGACCATGGCCATGGCTGAGTGTGAACACACTTGCTAGGACTGAACTCATCAAAGGATGCAATCCAAGCAGATATAGCCTCGCTCTTACAAATGAATTCCCTATGGGATTATTCAATGTGTTTTCTTCCAAAAACGGAATGAGAAATACTAGGTGGTGAGAAAGCAAGGTTTGTAGCATAAGGTCGGGTTTCCGCAGAGATCCGAGACCTACTCTCCAGACATGAGTGAAATCTCGTTCCGACAGATATATCATTGGCAGTACAAAATCATCTATCTGTGCAGTTGATAGGTGTAGTGACAACATATCCATGTGGATCACTAGATTCCGACATGTATGGTTCCCAATGGAATCTCTGTCCGAATCGAAACGGAAATGCAACATGTATTGTGTAAAAATCAATAAGTCACTCCAAGTCTTATTGTTATCGGTATATTTTGGTACAACCGACGTAGTGAGTTCCTAATCGACAAGGCTAACTCCTACCATGATTATTACCCATGCGTGTATGTCATAGATAAGGATAACTCCTAAATGACAAACCACGTGATCATCTAACAGACGGATTTGAGATGAAGAATCTGGATAAACCCAAATAGTGCTTGGGACTACAACTTGAGCACCTTTACTCAAGTATTATGGTACACCAAGATGCCTGTATCCAGAAAATTGGAGAAACTTGATATATACAAGTCATGTCCATCTCTTAGGGATTGTTCGATCTCTAGACGTAGAGAAAGATCCATAGGAAGATGGAGAAGATATGTTGGCACATAATATTCCATATCTCAATGCCATTGGACCTACCAACAAAAATTGGTTAGGGGATCAAGAATATCTTTCGATATCTCTAAGGGCACCAAATATCTTGACATATTTTATCGATTTCAGAGAAATCTGAACTCCAATTTAGACACTGGTATTGGCTACTTACATGATCCTACAATGTGTACATACATGGTAGATCTGTCACTCAATTGATATCTTCAAATAGACTCTGGTGACTATACTACCACGATCATTCTAAGATACAATGCTTCATGTTAACACGTGTGGCTTCAAGGAATGACAAACCGCATACATTAGTCATGTGGTGTTGGTTCTCTCGAATCACCTATCATTATCTGCACAGATAATGTTGCTTATGTTGCATAGATGCAAAACAGGTTACATAAAGAGCAATATCATTAAGCATATTGCGCTAAATTGTTTTATCCCCATAAACTCATGACGAGTCGGGAATAAACATCTTGCAATTAAAATCATGCGATATCCTCGCTGATCTATTCACCAAGTCTCTACCAACTATAACATTCCAAAAATGTTTCATAGGATTGGTATGGATGGCTTCGGGATTTGCAAGAGTCAGGGGGGTATCTTCCTGAACTATTCCTGTTCAAAGCATCATATTACACTCTTTTTCCCTTTATAAGTTTACTTTTCAGGTTCTCATCAAGGTTTTTAATGAGGTAGTATCAACATGAGATCATATGTCATACTTTCTGTTTTCCCCACCGAGGTTTTTAGGAAAGTATACATGACATATTTATTGTCCTCTAAAACTCTATGGATTTCATTCATATTGAGTTAATAGAGACAATAATCATTATATGTTGTATCATTTTCTCCTTACTTTTCCCGCTAGGTTTTAAAGGAGTTTTTAACAACATATCAAACACATTTCTCCTCACATTTTTCCCAAAGGGTTTTTGGGGGAGAACTTCAAACATCATATGTCATACTTTCTGTTTTCCCCACCGAGGTTTTTAAAGGAAGTATACAAGGCATATTTATTGTTCTCTAAACTCACTTATGTGATTTTCCTTTCTAAGGTTTTCTCATATGAGTTACCAAAGAGACAATAAACATTATATGTTGCATCATTTTATCCTTATTACCTACCAGGTTTTAAGGAGTTTTAGCAACATATTATACACACTACTCTTCTCATTTTTCCCACAGGGTTTTTGGAGGAGACTTAATCAAGATGATGAACTCTCATGCAGCCAAGCGGTGATTAGGGGGAGTGTTAGAAATAAATAACCCTAGCAGTTATTAGGGAATAATCCCCGCTCCCGAGCGGTTCCAGGATTGTAGCAACCGCCACCATCGAACTGTCGTGTCCCTCCGGACGTCGGTTCCCCTTGTATAAATAGCATGTGAATCATCAATAAAGAACACAGTTGAATCATTTTGTTGTCTTTCTCGTTTGCTCTCCATTCTACTTTCAACAAATACATCTTATAACTCGTGCCAATATTGTCCTAAACAAAATTCAATCATGGGACATTGGGTGGGGTAGGTTTTGTTACATTGACGAACAACACCGGACTTGCTCCCTTTGTATTCAAGTGCATTGGGACCCTACCTTTTCCAAAGCGAAGGATTATTGCCTCTCTACACCATTAAATGTTTTTTTTCATACCTGCTTCCTCACATGACTTGCATTGATATGTGCTCTCTTCCGAGTAGGAAAGGATCCGGTGCCTGTCCCCGAACCTGCCCTTGCTGCCTTTAATCGGAAAAAACGCATGTTAATCGTTGTGAATCAACGTCCTAAATCTCAAGTTGCCGCTCTGCCTACCCTTGGCTCATCTTCAGAAGCTGCTGTAGTAGTAGTAGTCGAGAGAGATGGCTCTCTTATCTTTCTATATTACTTATATTCCTTCGTAAAATATTAACTGTATTCTCATTAATCTATATTAATACATGAGAATTACGGGTAAAATAATTTTTGAATCAAATGGTGGCGCGCAGCAAGCCGCGCTTTTAAATCTAATATAAAACAAAACCTACCTATCAACGTGTAAAAAATATTAAAAAAATCCCTTGTCGCCAGGAGGCTCGATCTCCACCTGGTCATGGACAGCCAGGCCCGAAAGCCCGAAGTAGGCACAAAAGTCATGTTTTACCATATTTTAGGGTAAATAGGTATACTTTTTATGATTTTATCCCGATTTATTTAATACATTATATACATTATTACACTGTTTCGTGCCGGATCGGGCCAGCACGGGCTTTACCAGGCCCAGCCCGAACCCGGCCTGGCCCGAGGAATGCCCAGGCGTAGCTCGACCCCGCCCCCACCCCGACGCCGCCTCCATCCGCCACCTCGCAGGCGTCCTCGTCCGCGCGGAACCTCAAGCTGGGCAGCCGCACTGCCGCAGCCAGCAGCTCCCTCGACCTCCTCCTCCTCAGCCACAGCCGCAGCAGTGCCTCATCCGACGACCTGCTCTCGGCGCTGCTCCCTCGATGACCTCCCCCATCCCCACGGCGGCGGCGGCGCCGCAGTCGTCGTCCACGATCACGGACGGCACCGTCAACGGCACACTCCCGGGGGCCGAGGCCTTTGCCGTGCACTACCCTGGGTACCCCTCCTCTCCCGCTCGCGCCGTCCATACCCTTGGCGGCCTCCCCGCAATCGCGAAGGTACCCCTGAAACCCTCCTCGCCCGCTCGCTTCCGATAGGCAGCAGTGCAAGCGGAATGACCTACTACTTCGGTTTGTTTTCTGATGTCCCGTAGGTCCGGAGTTTCGACCTCGACACCGCCCCCTCCTCTGCCCCCGCCTCTACCCCAGTCCCCCGCCTCGAGCTCCGATTCCGCCCAGAGGATCCCTATTGCCACCCGGCCAAAGCCGAGCTCCGCGCCTCCACTGGCCTACTCCTTCGCCTCTCCAGGCCCAAAGGAGGTTCTGCGCCGCCGCGTGCTGAGGTGGTGGCGCGTGTATGTAGCGGCTACCATTTCGAAGGTGAGCTGCTTGAGCACATCCTGTTTGATGAAATGCCCTGCTAACATGATACAGCCTACCAAACACACCCTTACTGAATGGCTGTCAGGTATTGTTGGGAAGACCCCGTTAGTTGGACCAGTTAGAAGATGTAGTTGCAGATTTTTCACTATTGTTCAAGTACCACAATCTAGAACCTGAGCTGATGCGATGATGTACGATTAACGGAAACAAGCTATTATAGAGTTATTATGGTCTTTTCGAACAATCAGATGTGAGCTCTAATATGCCTTGCTCAAATGTTGGTACAAGATATACTCTCTCTCCGCCCCTTTTTATAAGACGTTTTAGCAAGACAATTAAGCTTGCCAAAATAAAAAAGGACAGAGGAAGTACTTGATAACATTGTTGCTCTAAAATGCATCATGTCCACTTGGTGATTGTCCTGATTAATGCTCATCAAACAAGTCTAACTTTAGAAGAAATATCACAAGGACATGTGTTGTTGGGCTGGCACACTGCCATGTTTTCTGCTTATAGTTGTGGGACTAAAATAACACTCCCTCTGTTCGGAAATAGTTGACCTTTTAGACTTAGACGAAGTCTCCAATATGTATCTTTGCTGTTAGATATTTATGTATTTATTAATGAAAATTATGAAGTTTTATACTCTGAAATTATTTTTTATGAAAAGCCTACTGATACTATCCTCACCTTACAAATTTATTTTATAACACATTAGTAGCCAAAGTTCTGTTTGGAAATCGAATCCCAATATTCTATAACGACTTTGTGAATTGCATTTATGGTAAAATAATATAAAATTACTTTCCTCACACAAGCTGCCCATCAGCTAGCTGCCTTATCTTGCATATTATTTGCATCATTATGATTCAGGAGTCGAATAGGTTGTGCCACCTGTCAAACTGTATAAAGTGGAAAGTTAAAGTAGGATGCCAAACTATGCATCCTGGGACCAGGGAGTCCAGTATGCCCGGCACTGTGCCCCAGCCTATGTCGTGCCGACAAACACCTCTCTGCAGCACCTGCCCAACAGAGCAGCTATGCCACTACATGCACGTAGAGATGACTGAAGTATTATAAGGTTGGCTTGTGCTACAACTGCAACGAGCAGTATTTCTGTGGCCATCCCTAAACCCACCCCTTACATCATCTTTGCGACTTCGAGCAGGACGACTCCTTCCCATAGAGTGTATCCACAGATTATTCTCTTGTTCAACTGTTCATAGCTAGTAATTTAGGTTTTGGTGTGAATACTGGACATTTTACATGCAATTTTGTGCTGATATACAAGTTTATGCAGGCATGGCAGATTTTCAGCATGTCGTTCCAGTGCATGCTGCTGAAGTGAGAAAAAGAAAACGGTTAGATTGTCCGAACGTTAAAGATGATTTAGGCAGTGGTAGATTACTTTCAGACTTTCTGTCTTTGATGATGCAATTGTGTAATATTACCATTTCTGATTGTTGCTTTTCTCTCCTGCATGGCAGATAAGGCAGGAGATCTAGAAACGGATGATGGAGATGTCATGATGTTGGTACCACAACTCTTCTCTATAAAGGATACTCCAACAAACATAGCGTAAGTGATGCTAGTTTCACAGTTAACGATGAAATTGAATATCGGTTTATTCAACTTTTCTTGATATTTGCATTTCTCTTGATTACTTTCCAGTACGTCAAAATATAATCTCGACCTAAAATTGTTACTAAAATACAAAATTACATATATGGTTTGTTGGATGCACATATTCCTATAATGATTCGTGTGGGAATATTTGTAAGTATCTCAGAATTGTTCAGAATGCTCCCAAATCTTTTTGTATCGAAGAAACTCTACTTGTCCTCAAAGTTTGCTAGAAGTCTACTTTTCGTCCTACATGTTCTGTTTGGTTCAGAACAAACCCTCATCTTCTTCGATCGATCACTAACATGGTTTTCCGATTAATTTGTTCGTGTGGACATCCGGTTAGTAAAAATTGTGGATGTGCCGACTCAAACCGCTCCGAACCAGGTCTGACTTTGATGGCTTAAGCATGATCTGTCATATGTAACATACCCTAGCGAAAAAAATCCCACTTCTAATTAGTCTTGTCTCACCTCTCTCTCGACTTACTGATTGCCCTCGAGTGCCGCAAGCCCGCATCGCCCTAGGAGCACCGCACGCCGTCGCCATCCTAGAACTGATCGTACAGGCGCTCCGTCCCACCTGTAGCAAAAGAGAAGGGGCAATGAAGCATGCATGGTGTGAGATGGAGGGTGAACTGCTGTTTTTATCTATGTGTGAAGCTTCTGTGCGTGCATGTTCATAGCTTCTCTTGACTTCTCTCCTTGACTTCTTTTGAAGCTTCATTTCTTATTCAAAATTCTTTGCACTCAGTTAGATATAGTTTGTATTCAACCGAAGAAGTAGCAAATGTTCAAACAACGGCGTTGCCACATGATGCGTTTCCGGCCACCCGATTGGGTATTGTGATCACTGTAGCAGATTCATATGTGGATCTAGTGCTGGCATAATTTATCGCCAATGAGCCCAACATTGATGAGCCTGGCCGTCCAAGAGCTGATACGGTGGATGAGTGGCACGAAGCAGAGGACATGCGGGACTACAGCCCTCAAGCGGGACGGGCGCAACACAGACGAGCAAGCGGCGCAGGGTGCCGCCGACGAGTGCAACGACCGCGGTGCCGCCGAGAAGGACGTTGAATCACAGTGATCTAGACTAGTGAGACTCTGGGGAATCGAGGTAGATTCCTGATTCATATTTTAGGAAAGTTTAGGGTTTGTGTTGTACCTGATTCGTTTTGTACCTAAAAAAACATTTAGGACGAAAAGTGAATTCTTGGGATAGTTTAAGGACGGAAAATGGACTTTCTTCTTTTGTATCAAGTTAGATAAAATATGTTAGCTTGACCTGCTCATAACTGGTATAAAAACGTTTAAATCATTTACAGTGAAAAGCAGAGGTAAGTTGTTTGCATACACTTCTGGAATTAGCTGTACTAGCTTGTTAAAAATTCCACCCTTTTCTTATATATACGCAAAAATATATTATCATAAAATAATGCTAAATAGCCTTTATTGTAAATTTTAGGCTCCTACCATCGTCCAATGCACTATCAAAGAGCATGCAAAGGGGAGTTGTACAACATCGGTGGGAGGTATATCCTCTCGCTTGGGATTCTTCTGTTTATCTTGTTACAGTGATTCTAGTTTCTCACGAATGTGTACTTAAATATAATTGTGACATTTTTCTCATTTTAATCTATCGGTTAAATTGTAGCAATGTTCTAAATAGCAGTAGGCGACTAGCAACATGCTACCCAATCTGAAAGTGCCTTAAATTAACAGTTACAGGTATAAATATTCATGTGCAATTGGGTTTTCCTTACCTAAAATATGTAGTTGATGAGTGGTGCTATGCTCAGGATCTTTTTCGAGAAAACACAAAGGATCTTTTGTGTTTCATTAAATTGAAAAGGTAGAGTTTGGTTTATATTCCTCCTAGGAGTCAGGTTACAAACAGGGAAAACTAATGCACGTCCCAGGTTGTCGGTAGGACTGCTCTCAGGCCTGTGGCGCCAGCACTAGCCCATAGTGTTGCTTTCTCTTTGATCCTAAGCACTAGGCTGCTCGTTCTCGAAGATGCAGCCATTCCGGTGCTTCCAGATCATCGCCAACCACCATAGAGGTAGATGCGAAGAAGAAGGCACGTTCCTCTGAGGTGAATTGGAGGTCGATGCCATTCCAAGTGCGGTTCTCGTCAGTCCTGCTAAGCCAGAGCCACCGCATGCGCAGGGCAAGATCGACACGTTCGAGGTCCCATTTACCGAGGCCACCAAGCGAGATGGGTCGGCAGACCTGACGACAGTTGACATGGCAACTGCCCCCATTGGCTGCTGCGCAGCCCTCCCAAAGGAATCCCCTTCTTTATTTTCTCCATGAGTTTGAGGGGTTTCTTCGGGGGCGCGAGGACGAGCATTTGGTGGATGGGGATTGCATCGAGGACGGATTGAGCCTCGACTTCCATGCTGGAAAGCTTATCAGCCATTCTATCGACCGAGGGCTGCAGCTGAGAAGCAGTGGGTCTGCGAATCGTGAGAGGAATCCCCAAGTATGTGAGGGGTAACTCGACGATAGGGCAGCCCAGGCGCTCGATTGCAGGTGCAGCGAACTCGGGGTCGCAGACTCGCAGCGCAGGAGCGTGGCCGTGCTCTTAGAAAAGTTGACGTGCAGGCAAGAGGTGCGAGGTGCAACCGAACAGCTGCAGAATCCCCTGCACCGCAGCAACGTCGTCTGGCGAAGGGTGGCAGAATAAGATCACATCGTCGGCATAAAGCGAGATGGAGGGGATCATGCTCAGGATCTAAAAGAGGAAGTATGATATCCTCTTCTACCCCCCTTAAGAATAGTATATCTGAAAGAGTTACAAGTGGGAAAGCATGGAAATTCAGGTAGTCATGGAAAAAATGCAACAACTAAACAATGAGTTCCGAGTGTGAGAGTAATCCTTGCTTAGGAGTTAACTAGTAGGTGCTAGAATGTACTAGTAGTAAGCTAGCTGTAGTAGAAAGCTCTAGGTTAATTATAGAAAACTCTAGAAAGCTAGCAGTAGTAAGCTGTATGTAGAAAGCTCTAGAAGGCAGGTCCAAACCAACCTTGCACCTCTATATATACCACTATGTACTACAAGCTCAACAAGCTTGTGCAGCATACAGCAAACACCTTCCCACATAGCTAGAGTCTAACATTTGGTATCAGAGCCGAGGTAGGAGAGACCCAGGTTAGGAGAGAGCCAAGTTAGGAGAGGAACAGCCAAGCTAGGAGAGGATCTTGGGAGATGTCAGCTCCAGTTCAGCAGGGTGTTTCCCGCAGTCCGCTTCGCCAGCCACGGCGCCATTCCCCTTCACCCCCACCGGGATGACCGCGCCACCACAAGGCTGGAAGGCGCGAGGTCGTGGTTGAGCGTGTCGTGAAGGACGTTGGCGGTGGCAATTACCCGACGCTGACGCGGACGAACTACACTAAATGGAGCCTCCTCATGAAGGTGAAGCTGCAGGCTCGGGGCATTTGGGATGCGATCGAGCTCGGCGCCGACGACTACCAAGAAGATCGAATGGCGCTGGAGGCCATCTTGCAAGCGGTGCCACCAGAAATGATGCCTGGTCTGGCTGTCAAGCGGACAGCGAAGGAGGCGTGGGAGGTGATTCGAGCCATGCGTGTTGGCTCAGCCCGCGTACGGAAGGGCAAGGTGCAACAGCTGAAGAAGGAATTTGAGATGATCTCGTTCCGCGACGGGGAGTCCGTTGATGATTTCGCGCTGCGCCTCACCAACCTCGTCACAAACCTCGCCACGCTCGGAGCACCTATTGATGAAACTCAAGTCGCCGAGAAATTCTTGCGGGTTGTGCCACCTAGGCTCTCGCAGATTGCCCTGGCAATCGAGACCCTCCTCGATAGTTCTAAGATGTCATTGGAGGAGGTCACCGGTCAGCTGAAGGCAGCGAAGGACCATCTCGAGTCACCGGAGCCGCTGCGTAAGCAGGGCAAGCTCCTACTCACCGAGGAGCAGTGGCTAGAAAAGATGAAGGAGCGCCGAGGAGGCGGCTCCTCCAGGCGTGCCCGTGGCAGCGCACAACAGCGACGACGGCCACCATGTAAGAAGGGTGGAGAAGGCGGCAATGATCGTGCAGCCACTAGGGACGGACCGCGCAACGACACATGCCGCAACTGTGGCCGTCGTGGCCATTGGGCCAAGGACTGCTGGCAGCCTAGGAGAGACGGAAACAGGGCATACTTGGCCCAGGCAGAGGAAGATGATGAGGAGCCTGCTCTCCTCATGGCGCAGGTCTGCACCACTCCTGCCCCTGTCATGAGGATGCAGCAAAGCGATGCTCCTCTCCCAGCCATGAAGGTCCAGCAAAGGGACCCTCCAGTCCCAGCCATGGTGGTGCAGCAAAGGGACCCTCCAACCCCAGCCATAGTGGTGCAGCAAAGGGACCCTTCAGCCCCAGCCATGGTGGTGCAGCAAAGCGTCGCTCCAACTCCAGCCATAGTGGTGAAGGACATCACCGCTACAGCTCCAGAGCATGCCCTACTTCACATCGACGAACCGAAGGCAAAAGCCTACCTCGGGACAAGCAGCGACGATGAGCATATGGAGGGCTGGTACCTCTTGACACCGGTGCCACAAATCACATGACGGGCCGTGTCGACGCCTTCGCTGAAATTGACCGGACGGTCACCGGCACCATAAAATTCGGCGACAGCTCACTCGTTGAAATCAAGGGCGTCAGCACCATCATCTTCGCCATCAGAAACGGCGAACACAAGGCTCTTGGCGGCGTCTACTACATCCCACGGTTGAAGAACTCGATTATCAGCATCAGTCAGCTCGACGAGAGTGATGCATGTGTGTTGATTAGGAGAGGTGTGCTTCGCATATGGGACCAGCAAGGGCGCCTCCTTGTTCGGGTACAGCGCAGCCGGAATCGCCTCTACCTCCTCCATCTTGAGGTTGCCCGACCAATTTGTCTCTCTGCCCACCGTGATGATATTGCTTGGCGCTGGCATGAGCGATTTGGGCATCTCAACTTTGATGCTTTGGAGAAGATGGGACGGCTCGACATGGCACGTGGGCTGCCACGGCTGGAGCATGTGGAGCAGTTCTGCGACACGTGTGTCATCACCAAGCATCGCCGCAGAGCATTCCCTCAGCAAGCAAGGTACCGTGCACAGGAACTACTTGAGCTCATTCATGGTGATCTTTGTGGTCCTATTTCACCGGCGACACCGGGAGGCCGGCGCTACTTCTTGCTGTTGGTGGATAACGCCACTCGCTACATGTGGGTGGTGCTCCTGGCAGCCAAGAACAATGAACCAGATGCCATCCGAAGAGTTCAGGCCGCAGCAGAAGCTCAAAGTGGATAAAAGCTGCAGGTGTTCTGCACCGACAACGGCGGTGAATTCACCTCGACGGAGTTTGCTGTTGTGCTGATGAAGGAATTCAGCGCCACTTCTCTGCACCGTACGCCCCGCTGCAAAATGACGTCGTTGAGCGGCGGAACCAGACGGTGGTGGCCATGGCACGTGCTCTGCTGAAACAGAGGGGTATGCCTGCTGAATTTTGGGGGGAGGCAGTGAGTACTGCTGTCTTCCTGCTGAACCGAGCTCCCACCAAATCCCTCACCGGAAAGACGCCTTATGAGGCTTGGCATGGACGCAAGCAAGCCGGCTGTCCACTACCTTCGCACCTTTGGGTGTTTGGCGTATGTCAAGGAACAAGGGAATCTACGCAAACTCGATGACCGCAGCTCTCCCGCTGTCTTCATCAGCTACGAGGAAGGAGTAAAGACTTACAAGCTGCTGGACCTAGCAACAAGGCGTGTCCTCATCACTCGTGATGTTATCTTCGATGAAGAACGTGGCTGGGATTGGGCAGCAGAAGGCAGCGAATACTCCGGCAGCAACTTTGACATAGAGTACATCATCAGGGAGCCCAGCCAGGTGTCCAGTTCAGGAGAAGACGGACCCGGGTCGTCAAGACATGGGGCTCAAGGTGCCTCAGCCAGCGCCCCACCATCACCTACATCGGCTCCAGCAACAAGTGTCGCAACCCTAGCAACTCCAGAATTTGTCACACCACTAGCAGATGACGATGATCGACTCGATGCTACACATGGCAACACACCAATTCGCTATCGCATGGTCGAGAATCTGATTGGAGAAGAACCGGTGCCTGGGCTTGCGCCGCGCAACCTCAACTCTGAGCTACACTTGGCCAGCACGGGGAGCCGTGCTCATTCGCAGAAGCTGAGGGTGACAAGGCATGGCAGGCAACCATGCCTGATGAAATCGAAGCGGTGGAGCGAAACAAGACATGGGAGCTCGTGGATCTGCCACATGGGCATCGACCAATAGGCCTCAAATGGGTCTATAAGTTGAAGAAAAATGAAGCTGGCGAAGTAATCAAACACAAAGCGCGGCTGGTCGCCCGCGGCTGGTCGCCCGCGGCTTTGTTCAACAAGCCGGCATAGACTTTGATGAAGTCTTTGCTCCCGTGGCTCGTATGGAATCAATTCGGCTGCTGCTTGCTCTGGCTGCCCAGGAGGGGTGGCCTGTCCACCACATGGACGTAAAATCAGCCTTTCTCAATGGAGAATTGAAGGAGGAGGTCTATGTGAAGCAGCCACCCGGCTTCGTCGTCAAAGGAGAAGAAGGAAAGGTTCTCCGACTGCGCAAAGCCCTCTATGGCCTGCGACAGGGGCCACGACCATGGAACGCGAAGCTTGATTGCATGCTCAAAGAAACGGGCTTCAAACAGAGCGAGCACGAGCATGCAATCTACCGGCGCATCAACGACGATACAAACTTGCTCATTGGAGTATATGTGGATGATCTGATCATCACGGGTTCATCCAAGGGAGCAATAGAGAGCTTCAAGGACGAGATGAAGACAGAATTCCAGATGAGCGACCTTGGACTGTTGTCATTCTATCTCGGAATCGAAGTCCAGCAGCATGGCGACGGCATCAGCCTATGCCAGGCACACTATGCCTCGCGTATCCTTCAGCTAGGAGGAATAGAAGGGTGCAATTCTGCTCACACTCCAATGGAGGAGCGGCTCAGGCTGAGCCGTGAAAGTACAGCAGAAGAGGTGGATGCTACGGAGTACCGACGGATTGTTGGCAGCCTTCGCTACCTCGTCCACACTAGGCCAGACCTGGCCTTTGCTGTTGGGTTCGTCAGTTGGTTCATGGAAAGGCCAACAAAGGAGCACATGATGGCTGTGAAGAGAATTCTTCGCTACGTCGCTGGCACGACCCACTATGGTCTTCACTGCAAACGGAAGACAAAGGAGGCACAGCTGATTGGTTATAGTGATAGTGACCTCGCCGGTGACATTGACACCAGGAAGAGCACGAGTGGCACACTATTCTTCCTCGGCAACTGCTTGGTGAGTTGGCAATCTGTCAAGCAGAAGGTGGTTGCTCAGTCTTCTTGTGAGGCAAAATATGTGGCAGCCACAACGGCAGCATATCAGGGAATTCTGCTAGCTCGACTTCTTGGTGAACTTCAAGGAAGAAAAGCTGAGACTGTTGAGCTAAAGGTGGACAACAAGTCTGCCATAGCACTAGCAAAAATCCAGTCTTCCACGAGCGCAGCAAGCATTTCGATATTCGGTATCACTTCATCAGGGATTGCTTGGAAGAAGATCAGCTCGCTGACATTTTGACAAAATCTTTGGGGCGAGTGAAGTTTCACGAGCTGCGTGCTCGAATCGGGATGGTCCAGATCAAGCCAAGCTTGAAGTGCAAGGATTAGGGGGAGAGTTTTGAGAGTAATCCTTGCTTAGGAGTTAACTAGTAGGTGCTAGAATGTACTAGTAGTAAGCTAGCTGTAGTAGAAAGCTCTAGGTTAATTATAGAAAACTCTAGAAAGCTAGCAGTAGTAAGCTGTATGTAGAAAGCTCTAGAAGGCAGGTCCAAACCGACCTTGCACTTCTATATATACCACTATGTACTACAAGCTCAACAAGCTTTTGCAGCATACAGCAAACACCTTCCCACATAGCTAGAGTCTAACACTGAGTTTATATACCATTTCACATTAGGACATTGCTAGGGGTTTATTCTATATCATCTGACTTGCCTGGTGCCGTCAAACCTGCTTCCTTGATAGTTTCTTGAGGAAGCCAATATGTATCTTTTTGAGGACGCCCTTGTGAACCTTACTGAGGAAGCCTTGGAAAAGAGCAAGTAATTCTTCTGGACGATGTGTCTAGGCTTGCTAAACTGCTAACCTTCTATCAAGGCCAGCTAAACTGTTATCAAGGTCCGCTAGACCTTTAATTTTTGACCTCTGTGTATAGTGTGAAGGTGTACCCGCCAGGCTGCCACTAACTTGGTAGCACGGTTATCATGGTCACAGAGACAGATATTTAGAAAAGTGTTTCTCTGTCTTGATCTCTCCTATCTTTCATTGTATCATACTACATTATTTGCTAAATAGGTAATTATTCCAAACTTTGCAATAACTTCGACTGTATTTGGTGCTGTAACATTCATCATTTACAAAGCAGGTAGTTAGTGACCTCTTACCACATGTAACTGCTCATACTGGTTAAGTGACCATGGCTCTATATCATATCTTTGCTGTTTTATGTTGATTGTTTTGTGGAGGTATGATCAATTTTTGTGAGATAGACTGCCTGTCCCATAAATTTTCAGAGGAAAGTTGGAATATTGCCTTTGTAGCACTACTTTCTTGCCGTATGCAAACCTACCATCCACATGTTTCTTTATTGCTCTCGGGTACTTTCATGTTACCAGGCTTACTGCAATAGCATCACGCCTCCTCCATTGCTTCCTCTTTGGGAGATGCGCCCATCGTAGTTGGTGTGAAATGACTTATTGACTGAATTAGTTCTGACTCTTGCTCTTTATTTGCAGATGGATATTGAACCAACCCTTGCACGTCCTTTCAACATTCAAGATATCCTTTATTTAGTCGTACCATCAAGTTTGTGTAAGATTTTTTAATAAAATAATTACATGTTACTTTGCGTTTGTGAAATGTTTGGATCTGCCACCCGAGTTCATGTATTGTATTTGCCATCAGAAGCATGTGGCACTAGTGTGGGACAACGCATTCTGAAAATGGGGCATCTACCCTGTTTTCGAAAAACATATTTCCAAATGTCACAAAAATTCAAAAAAAATTGCGTACGTACATATCCATGTTCTATATGCGCGCAAAAAGTTCCTGAATAATGACTATTTTTTATCTGTATAAAAATGACAAAATAATCTCTTGTGAAAAGGTATTTTTTCAGTACCGAAATTTGTCTTTTTTGCGGAGGCAAAATAAAAAGACATTTTTTCACAAAACTTTGTGTCGCAGGAATGTTTCGGAGAGATGTACGCATAAAATTTTATTTCAGCTTTTCTTACACAATTTAAATCTCGTTTAAAATGTATTTCTTAAAAAACGGGGTAGATGCCCCCAGATTCAGATCGTCCGCTCTCCACTAGTGTGCCACTTTCAACATTCGAAGGTAGGAAAGGACCAAAATAACTTTGGTGGTGCAACTTGGTGTCTTTGTTTGAGGTCTGGTCCCATGGGCAGGTAAGAGCGTGTGGCATGACCTTTGGTGTAGGTGAGCCTGGCCTTTGGTCGGCATTACCGCTGTCCACAACTCAAGTTGAGGTCGGCACTATGTAATCATTTACCATCGGTATTTTTTCCACCATTGACCATGGAAAGTGAGTCAGATCATTAGTGACTGTGTTTCCTGTGGCACTTGCAAATATACATAACGTAGGTGGCAGATCGAACATTTCACATACTCTGAATGGCATATAAGACATCGTTATTTTTGTGTCTTATATTTAAATAGTTGGACCTTATGGTTTTAGGAAAAATGGAAAACAGTAAATTAAGCTAAAGAAATGTGGGAAAATCAAGATCGAAACTAAAATTGAAAATAGGCTTAAGCTGTGAAATAGAACAAAATGGAAAAGAGAACTTTTCACATGCAGAGTTTAAGTTTGTTTCTTTAAGTTTCAAAGATAATTGACGTACATGAGTCTCGCATTTTGGGGTGAGGGGCAAAGTTCGACTGAGTCCCATTTTGTGTTGAGGGAAAATGTTATATGTTTCTTCTTAGGGACAAAGAATTTCTTTTTAATTTAAAAATGATTTGAGGCACCACTAATTTATCTGCCTTGTATTACTTGTATTAGCGGCGGCCATGCTGTAATGAGGTATATATAGTCTTTATGTTGATTCTCAGCAACAGCACTAACACTCCTTTATGCTTCTCCATGTAAATAATGTGATCCCTATTAATGTATTTTTTTACACCGTAGGGCCCCTCCTTACAGTATTGTGGTAAAAAAAACACCAGCAGTAACAATGAAGACTACCCATTGTTGCTGATAATATTGTGTGCCTTTTTATATTTGGAATTGGAACAATGCTGTGGTGACATGCAATGGTAGTATATATATATATATATTTTTTTTAATGGTCCTTAAGCTTTAGAACCTGCTGCGCCATGAGGACCAATACTCTGTTGTTCTGACATTGGTTGTCCATGATTTTTTCTTGTAAGAGGATTTCTTTTATGTGTACGTCTGTATGACATGCATCTTAGATATTCTTCTCAGAAACAACTTATCTTCCTCACTTCATTAAGCTATATTGCATTTCCACTCCTCTCAAACCCTAGGCATAATTTAATTTACCTTGGTTGTCATTTACCTTTTACCTTAATTGTCCTTTTTATCTTAATTGGCATTTACCTGTTCCTAAGAAGGCTGGTACCTTAATTGTCCTTGTTACCTTAATTGGCATTTACTTGTTCCTAAGAAGATTAATTGGGAAGACCATATACCGAAGAATACATCAGAGTGGGATTGGCAGATGGCTGTGTGCAAATTGTTTGACGAGCGTCCTGTGTGGCCAAGACAATCACTTTATGAGCGTTTGCTTGATGATGGTGTGCAGGTGTCAATGGGCCAGTTCAAAAGGTATCATTGTTTTTTCAATCCTGCGGACTAGACTAATCATTTAAGCCTTTCGATATGTCTTAATGTCTTTCAACTATGATGTTCTTCATTCATTATGTTTCTTTTTGTGTGCTTGCGCAGCCTTTTGTTTAAAGCTGGATATTACTTCTCTACTGGACCCTTTGGTAAATTCTGGATCAGAAAAGAATATGATCCTCGTAAAGATCCTGAGTCACGAATGTAAGCACTAGCTGTTCTGTTAATCTATTCCTTATTTCACATCCATTACATGATCTGTAGACAGTAGAGCATATTGCTTGTTTTGTACGGAAGGGAATAGTTCTGATGTTTTTTTTCAGCTGCAAATAGCAATTACCATAAAGTCACCAGTTCTTGTGCAGAATCTATGTACTCCATATGAGTTAGCCCAAAATGTATTTTAAATGAGAACTCTAATATCAAACACTGACAAGTCTTGTATTTCTGAATATATTGTAAATTTTTTTTTTTGGCTTTATACCTTCATCATTAGACTACTGCTATTATTTTAGAAAAGAAGAGTGGACATGCGATTGTTTAGTACATGGATAATGCGGTACCGGGCTACTTAATTAGAAAGTGCAAATGAGAAGGGAAAATAAATTTTTACAAGATTTGTTCTCAGATAAAGTATATAACTGAAACACATTCTGCAATATTTATAAGAACTGCATCTGCTGTCTGGGGTTGTATTGTTGAATAGGTCCTGATTGATTTTGGATTGGGATAGCAACAAACTGTCCAGCTTCAGTTCTCTGGCAGATTTGGATGTTAGAGCAGCATGTAATGAACTCCTAAAAAAGAGAATATTCTTAACTATATTTCCTGCCACCAAAATCTCTACCTGTCCATTTCATTCTTGTTCTGGAACTATATTTATTACTCCCTCCAAACCACAAACAAGTGACGTTTTGGATACTGACATGGTCTTCAAAATGTAACTTTAACCACTAATTTCTATTCTAATAAATGTATAAAACCTATACATATAATTTTCTCGAGATTCTAGAAATAGTTTTCGAGGCAAATATACATATAATGTTTAGATTTACAATCCTAATAATTAAAATGATATTCTTAGTCAATGTTTTAAAAGTTTGACTGGAGGCATGTTCAACACGTCACTTATTTGTGATATGGAGGGAGTAGCTGTTTTAGAATCTTTCAAAACTGCTGTTCTTGTGCTAGATATCAGAGAATTGATTTCCGCATGCCTCTTGAGCTAAGGAATCTTCAGAAGAAAAATCACTCTGGGTGAGTCATATATTTCTTTTAGCTTGCATTTCAAGACAATGTTATATCTCCCCATCATTTTAAAGATCTGGCTCTCAAGTCTCAACTGCCCCTTTGTTTCCTGTATTAGTGGCTTGTTGTAAAAATCTTTCTTAATAATAACGGTGAAGAACATAGTGGTCATAGCTCTACTCCATGCCCATGTCAGAAATAGAATACACCCTGTAAATGGCAATACTTTATTGAATCTTATCCTGATATTCATGCAACACCCCTCGTGTGAATCCAGTGGACGCTTGTGTATAAGATTCAAGGTACTTTTTTATTTTATTTTATTTTTTTACAACTGAACTAAAATATTTGTCTGTCCATTTTAAGACTACCCAACTAAGTGAATAGCTATTCCATTTCTTAACAGTAGCTTGCTGAGATTTGGGCAACAACGAACATGTTTCTGTTACATGGATTTCTCGGGAGAAGTATACATAATTTTCATCATTGGAATCGATAAATATATTAAGTTAGCTCGATTATTGTAGAAAAGGTTAACAGGTATACAGTTAGCTGTGTTTGGAGGAAAGTTAGATAGTTGTGTTTCTATTACAGAGCGGCAAGCTCTGTCAGCAAACTCAAATCTTGATATATATGAGCAATTCATGAGATAGTTGTGTTTCTATTATGGTGCAACCAACTTCATGGTTTAAGTTGTTGCCAGCCTGCTACCTTATTGTAATTGGGTGGGACTTTGTAGAGGGTTCTACAGTGAAACTTCTGCATTGGGTCCAGGTACTAATCTCAAAACACTAAATGCATGTTAAGTGTTGAAGCGTCGTTACAGATCACAAAATAAAACTTGCTTTGGCATATTTCTAGTTCTCTACTAATGGATTCTATCGAAACACTTTTGAAATGTAGATGTAGTAATGCATGTTCAACTTTTGATTTCTAATTTTTTATCAAGGATTTCCGTTGAACTATTGGGTCATGGGAATAACTAATAAGGTTATTACATGAAACTATGTTATAATCCTGACGTCCTGATATGGCGAATAAATGCTTATCTGTTCATTTTCATTTGTATCAATCCAGTTGAACATTTATCGGGTTGGATCTGCGGGAATATATTTTGTTGACTTCCTCACTTTCATTTCTCCAGATGGTTGCGTTGTCCAGGGCTGTTGTTGTTTTTGTTTCTAGATGACTTTGTTTAAGTGTTTCTTTCTTTGAATAAGAAGGCCTTTACAATTGCTGCTTGTGCTTTACCCCCCTGCTTATACATTTTCTTCCTTTTCGCATTTAAGATCTGAAAAGTGGTCAGACATGTGCAAGCTTGAAAGGATGCCATCAAAGAGTTTCATTTTCCTGCAATTATTTGAACTGAAGGACGACTTCATTCAAGCAGAAATTAGAAAACCTTCTTATCAATCGACTTGCTCGGTGAGTACCTAAATATTTGTTTTGATGCTTTGTTGGAAAGGAAGAACATAAAAATGTATGGGCATAACACCTTTACTGTTATCTGTACTCGTCTCTGTGAGGGTGAATTGACATTATCTGGTATTTTGAGTGGGTTCTGGTGTTCAGAAATCTAATTTTTGAAGTATATTTATGAGTTATCTCATGAGCTCCTTGTACAATCATATTAAGTATCTTTTTGAGGAAAAATGGCAGAGACCAGCTAGTAATATGAACTATCTTTTTCAGTTCATACCAAGCTTACTCAAATTTTTGCTGTTATCATTATCTGTGCAATAATTGTGATCCATACAACAGGTTTGTGCATAAACTAACTCCTATATAGCGTTCGACAGGTTGGTTTTCTAAGCCAATGATTACAACCTTGAGGCTACAACTAAGCATAAGGTTCCTCTCATTATGTCCTAATGAAGATGCAAAAAGCATTTTGAGGAATAACCTTGAATATATTGAAAGGTACAAAAAGCAGGAAGCCATTTGCAGATCTGAGCAACTGGAGGAAAGAAAATATATTGATGAAGGTTTATTCAGCTTCATCTTACTTTAATACTATTCAAATGCATATTTGTTCAATTAGTATGAGTCTGGTCTCTAGGCACTCTTCAGACATAACGTATGTTTTGAGTTTCACGTTATGAGCAGTATGAATATATTGCTGTCTGGATGGCTCAGAACATTTCTTTTTGAGCTAATTATCCTGCTCCAATGGCTCTATTAAGCTATAATTTTGTGCAGACTTTGGATTTTATGAACCTAGATTTATGTACAGCTATTGTTGGTCTAAGTACTTGTGGATGTACGAGAAATTCTCAAATGTTCATAGTACTAATTTTTTTTTGGAAAAAATGACCTGTGAGTACAATCTTCACAATCTCCTCTTTGTTTGCAGTGAACACGTTATCATATTCCTGCACACAGTTTTGCATATCCACAATCTAGCATGTTCTAGTATTATGCTTCTATAGGTTTTTTTTAGAAAGATACAAACTGATGCATGCATGCTAACATGGGTTCAATTTTATGCATGCTTATTTTGTACTTTCATTTGTAACTTTGTAGGCATGATACAAGTTCAGGCCAGTTGGTAGCTCGTGTGTTTGATTATCATATGTTTGTTCTTCTTCATGAGGGATACTTAAGCATACCCATACTTGTTAAATCCCATTTATTCTGCAGAAGCACCTGGCAAACATGCTGGATCTGAGGATCAAGTGGACACTAACAACTCCGACAGTGAAGATGTTGATGACGATGAAGAGGAGGATAAAGAGGAATCAGATGGTTATGATTCTCCATCCATGGTATGTCACTACTTGCACCAGTTTCCTATATATGTGTGCTGCAAAAACTAATCCTTTGCTATATGTATGTAGGCCGAGGATGTTCCTGATTTCACCTTACATGATTCCTGTATCCTTAATACAATTAATTTATCATTTTTTGTTTCTCGTAGCAAAAAACTGTTACATTGTTCCAACTTTGTGTGCCTCTCTGTGCATGGGTGATGCTGACTGACACTCATTCTCTTCAACTTTTTAAGGTAGCAGTAAAAGCATTATGTTGGTTAACAAAGAAAACAATCACAGCATGTTGTGCTACAGTTTAAATCACATTCTGCAGCAATTAATTCATGTAGCGGCTGATCTCAGATACAAAATAGGTCCCCGTGGAATATTATCAGCATGGTCACTTACATCCTTAATTACTTAATAAGATTGAGTGTCAGTTGCCAAAGAGAACAGAGATTCACCATGTGTTTTTTTGCTTTCAATTTGGGAAAAAAAAAACTAGACTCTGGTTGCTTACCGAAAACTGGCTGGTTTTCCTTTCTTTTGAATCTTTCAAAATTTTGAGTCGTCAAATTATTCATTTTTAGGTTGCGGTAAACAGTTGTGATTTCTTGGTCGATTACGGGCTGGTAGCCGACATTTTTCTCAACCCTTGATTCAGCTTTTACATGGTTAAAGAACATTTGCATTGCGTTGAAAAATATTTTTTGTTGTTCTCTTAATATATAAATGTTCAAAGTTGTGTTGCGTGTATTTACAAGATAAAATGATTTACCTCAAAAACATAATCTTCCAGTGGATGAGGTCGGAAATTGTTTTCCTATAAAAAGTATCAGACACACTTGGAGAAGGCCTTTCCACTGGATACCTTGAGGAGGTTCTGCGCAGCTTCCCACCACTCAATGGAGATGGCCAGGACAAATTAGGCGATGCCCTTAATAATGCTGAAGCAAGTGATGGAGAGTTCGAAATTTTCGAACAGCCCAGTGAAGATGAAGAGTATTCTGATGGTTAATAGAGCTTTTGGAGAGAAGTGGCAAGGCAACCTCGAGTTGAACTTGACATGCTGATGACAGCAAAATGCTGCCATTACTTTGCTTATTAGATTTTCTTATTGCACAGCCTCTAGGATTTCATAGCAGGTTGTTTAGAGATCAACAGATATGGATGAAGCTAGACATTTAGCCTGGTTCATATGATATTGGATCGGATGTAATGACGAGCAAGTTTCCTATAGTTGTCCTGCCAGCTTTTTTTTTTTTTTGTAGCTTTGTGTGCTCCAGGAATTGATTCCTTTACCATGCACTTTTCTGATTATGGGTTTGTCGTTCTTTTTATGCGCAACTCCTCTAACATAATCCAGTGTCGTTCTTTTTATAATGCAATCCATGTCGTATCATCCTGCAATATCTATTTTGCCCTGGCGTGTTGTCTTTTTTGTTGGCACTCCAGGGGCAAACCTGCATGTCTATTGCCAGCGGCATGGTGCTCTCCAGTCCAACCTTGTTTTAATTAGCAGGTCTTGTTTTAGCCTACTGGAGAACTTATAAAACACATGGGTGACTAATGAATATTTTTAATTGTGTACTGTTAATATTAGGATTCCTGTGTTTCGAGCTGTAACAATGTGCAACTAGCGTAGCGTTAGGACCTTAGCTAGCATCATTTGCAATCCAGTTCGTAGTACAAGTGTCGTATGAGGAATTGAGGACCCGTCTTACTCTGGAAGCATATCTTCGTCTCCCGTTCTTGCATGAACAGAATAATCCAAGGGTAAAAACAAATACTGAAAATTCAGTTAGCTTCTGATGCTAATGTGGAGTCTTGGCACAGAGAAGGAGCTGCAGGTTCAGAGGAAGATGTCAAAGAGCGTTGGCCACAATTGAGGATAATCGCAACGGAAGATGCCGGTAAGAATGCTTGTGCACCACGAGTGGAAGTTCATCTTGTGTTAATAAAAAGGTGTTTCCTCATGGAGAAACTCATTCAGTCCTATACAGGAATGCTTTGATTGAAACAAAATACTCTACTTCTCTGCAATGGGTCTTATTGCTAGTGTGGCTGGAGAAACATCTGAATCTGAATTGATTTCTCCATCAGCTTCACCGAGCCTGCAACTGAAGTATGCTATTAAGGTCGACAAGTTAAAAGTAGAACGTGATCTTGTCAAGCCAAGGGCGATTGGAAAAGCAAGAGAAAGCCGATGCCTATTTGGTTGCAAAAGAGGAATGGCACCAGATCGAAGACTAACTTGTCATCACAAGACATACGATGTCTACTGGGCTGCTTCCGTATGATACAAGTTTGAAAGCCATCGAATCTTCAGTGAAGATTGAGAACCAAGAAACAAATTCTTTTCTCTACTTGGTGTTGATTCACAAGGTGATGGTGATCAGAACTGACTTTTTAGCATTCAGCTTTTGTTAAGTTCAATATTAAATCTAACATGTTGAAATATATCTGCAGGTGAAGATGGGAAGACGTTTGTTGTCCATGGAACAGCAGAAGATGCTGATGTTGTTGGCAGTACTGTACGTGACCAATATAATTCGGCCATTTCAAAGGAAAATCAGAATTGTGAGGTATTGTTAGTATGTGTTGTTGATAAACAAGCCCATGCCATTTTTTTTCTAGAATACACCTAAAAGGTGTATCACATCTTTACTATTTACTAGCCGAATGCCCGTGCCAGCCTTCAAGTTGTTTCATCATCGCACATGTTAATATAAAATGCACGTGAATATCCACTTGTATAGAAAAGATAACCACATAGTATTTTATAAACATTAAAAAAATCACTTTTCTTAATTCAACATCATATGCATGGAAAGCACATACTGTTGTTATCCGCCACACCATTCTGTTGGTGGTGGTGATCAGATCAATGTATAGTTTTCCGCCGCACCATTCTGTTGTTTTCTAAACAAAAAAATATCTGCCCACAAGTTTATTTTACTACTGTATGTTTTTTCAAGTATGACTTCCATAGCATTTCCCAAAAGACTAAATAGAAATCCATTACTGGACAAAATTAATATCACCGTGGTGCATTAAAGTTCGAACCTTAAATCTTGCAAACTAGCTATGGAAGGTATAAATGCCTGGCCCTAGTCCTACAATATAAGAGTAAGAGCATCTCTAGCAGTGATCGTAAATCACGAAACCGAAAATGCGGTTTACGGTTCGTGTTTTGGATAGTTTACGGGCTCAAAAGTTGAAGTTTCCTTCTTCCCCCATTAGACGCACCACTCCTGCTGCTCCGCCCCCTGCGCTACCGCCCCACCTCGCCCCCTACACCGCCGCCCTGCCTCAGACCATGAGCGCTCCTCACGCCGCCCCGACCAACTCCCTCCTCGGGCCGCCCCGTCCACCTCCTGCCATGCGCCGCCGCTCCCCTACCCTCCTCCGCCGCGCAAGTGACCGCTTGGACGGCCTCCTCCTCCGTCGCGAGCCGCCGGGACGACCTACTCCCTCCACCGCGGCGCAGTCGGGACAGACTCCACACTCCACCGCGCGCCACCGGAAGATCTCCTCCACGTCGTGCCGCCGGAGAACACAACCCGCGGCTCCCTGCCGGCCCTCATCGGCCTCTCTCAATCCACTGGAGACAACCCAGACCGCGAGCGCTCCTCGCACGGCGAGTTTCAGTGAGATTCCGGCGAGTTCCGTGACGGAAGTTCTCCGGCGGGTGCTGAATGTTTAGCCAACCAACGCCCCGTGCGGTTTTCAGGCCACCCTCGGTTCGGCCGCGAAAACTAGACATTCTCGGTTTTGAGGGGAAAATTTTCGGGCGCCTGAAAAAAGTTTTTCAGTTCGGCCAGTTTTACGGTTGCTGTTATGTCTCTTTTTTCGTCGCGCAAACCATAAGCGGCGGTTATTTTTTTCAGTTCCGACCTTTTTCGGTCACTGCTAGAGATGCTCTAAGAAAGATGTTTACTACAACATGTCTGGAAGAAAGCTTACCGATTCAACCATATCCAAGTGAAATGCCGAATATATTGCCGTTACTGACAATCCTTGTATAAAGTAGCACCCATGTTTGCATTTAGAAAACACTGTTGCCAGAAAATTTAAGATTTAATTCGATTATCTCATAAAGAGCTCATATTGAGCAAGGGAAAAGTAGAATGATACACTGACCTTATTGTAACATCCCAGCGTTTAGGAAGTAACGAAGGGTAGAAATAGGAATCTGTGCATTTGCATGCATGCATTTGAAACCCCGAATAAATTTTTCGCAAATTAAAACCCTGGAGTGATCGGAGTCTAATCACCTCTATGACTTAGGGTTTAGTTCATTTTGGTGAACTCAGTGAATTTCGACATGACCTCTAGGTATTTTACTTGTTGTGGAAATTTGAAATTATTAGAATATATAAATAGTATTGAATTGGAAAAGTAATTCCAATTAAATAAGCAATAATATGGAATAAATAAGTAACTAAGTTATAATTGAATAACCATTTAGTTATTACAAACACATATTTACAAATCATAATTTATAAGAAACAAAAAGGAATAATTTTATTGATTAACACAAATAATACAATGTCTTTACATGATCTTCAACAATTTAATAAAAATTACAAAAGGAAAAGAAAATTCTAAATTCCTAAAACCAAGGTCTTGTATTATCTTCATCTTCATATATATTCCTATCTTCATTTTAATACCTCTTCTATTTAAACCTGCAAAAAAACAGCAAAGAAAAGAAATACAAATAAAAGGGGTTAGTGTTAGTGTTACCCTCAGTTTGGCAGGGTAATGCCCTGCTAAGCTCATCATAGGGTTAAATCATAAAGATTAAGAGCAACTCCAGTCGTCCCCCCAAGAGCCCCCCCCCCCTCGGGACCACCTTTTCGACGCCGGCGGGCGATTTTCCTCCCAGTCGCCCCCCAGGGTCTTGTTTATCGCCGGATTTGGCCCAAAAGTTATCCGACGTACCCAGGCCGAACCCAGCGCACTGGGTTCGGCCTGGGGGCGCCGGCATAAGGGAAAAGCCGCGCGGGCCAGCCCTGTCGGCGAGACAACACTGATTCCCGCCATTTTTTTCGGCTCCCTCCATTTCTCCTACTCCATATCCCGTAGCTACCGCCATTTCCCGCCGAGCGCCAGAATCACCTCCAAATGACACCGAAGAAATTCAACAACCCACGAGCCATCGGCGAAGAACAACTAGCGGCGAAGAGGACAGGGGCGACTGCCGGGAGGGGGAGGGGAGGGGCGGCCGGAGGGCGTGAGCAACACCGAGTGGGCGGACGAACTCGGTCGAAGGAAGACGATCACCGCCGACCGCAAGGCAAGGGGCGAGAGGAAGAGGGCCAAGGAGGCGGAGGAGGCGATGGAGGCACGATGAGCGGTCTTGAACCTGGTGGCGGCGGCCTCATCGGCGGCCGAGTGGGGGAACCCGTGCTTCCTTGCACCGTCGCCTGTGTTTGCGCCACACGGCCTCTATTTGCCGCCCGACGCTTGGGGAACCCAAGGAAGCCAAGCAAGCGTGGCGTCACCGTCACCGTCAGCCTTATCGCCGTCGCCCTCCGCCTTCTCGCCGGCGTCGCTGGCCACACCCCACTGGAGGGGCTCGCCCGACTACGGAGATGGCGACCCGCACGGCGGATTCAACCCCAACATCGCCTTCCCGCGCGGCCCTTCTACATTGAGCGCTGGAACAAGCCTTCCTTACGGGGGCTCGCCGGCCATGCCCTACCGCGGCCCTCTGTTCCCCCCTCCGGTGAATCCGGTCGAGTCCAGCGGCGGTGCCCGTAACGTGTTCGGCCAAATGCCCGGTGACGACTCGCAGGAAGCCTGCATGGAGGACATCATCGCGTCCGGTTCAGCGGCGACGGCGTCATACCCGCGGGGAGAAGATGAGGTTGAAGATGATTTCACCGGGGGAGAGTTCGCCGGGGATGAGTTCGGCGGAGAGGAGGAAGAATACGTCGACTTCGAGGAGGAAGAAGAACAACCTGCCGCCAAGGCCAAGGGGAAGAACAAGAAGAAGGCGGCCGCCGACAAAGCCGAACCTTGCATCAAGTGGACCTCCAAAGAAGACGGGTGCCTGGCCGAAGCCTGGAAGATGGTGAGCATTGACTCAATTACCGGCGCGAATCAGAATTCGGACAACTATTGGAAGAGGGTCAAGAGATCGTTCGACGAGCGCAACCTTTGCGACCCCGAGTCAAGACAATTTACATGGAGCGCGGCGAGAAAGCGATGGCGAACCACTGGGCGATCGTCCAGACGGCCTGCAGCAAATGGCACAGGATCGTCGAGGAGGTCGAGCATCGCCCGGAGAGCGGCGCTGACGTCAAGCGTCAGGTAACCTCGTTTCGGTCGCCCATGGAATGTTCGCTCATCTTCGGCTGACATATTTTCCTTTTGTTGCGCCGGTAGATGGTCCGGATATTCGAGATGTACCGGCAGGACAGCAAAGACGCCGAATTCAAGTTCCTCCATGTGTTCACCAGGATCGAGAAGTGCGAGAAGTGGGCTGAGGTTCGCCTGAACCTCGGCAAGGGGAAAGAACCCTACAACCCCGACGCGCCGGGAACGGCAGCCTCGGATGGACGCCCAGAAGGAAACAAGAAAGCGAAGGCGGCGAAGGCGAGTGTACCGGTGACAGAAAGGCTGCAAATGTTGATCGAGAAGTGCATCGTCGACGCGAAGACTCACGCCGTCCAGAGGGAGGAGAAGTGCGAGGCGAGGTGGACGTAGATGATGGAGAAACATGACGTGAAGATCAAGCTCCTCAAGACCAACGTCGCGGCCAAGAAGAGGAACACGGATCTGGCGTTCCTCATGAGCGCCGACCCGACGACAATGGACGACAAGGTTAAGGCATGGTACATGATCCAGCGCGACCTCATCCTGAACGAGATACCAGTGCCGACATCGACTCCGACCCCGACCCCGACGATGACCCCGACGCCGACACCGACTCCGCCAACGGAAGGCTCTGCCACGAAATCAATGCCGAGATCTGATAGAGCGAGAGGTGTTAATCAATCACGCTTCGTTGGGCACCCCAAGAGGAAGGTTTGAGGAGCACAGCAGCAAGTTTTTCCTCAGTTAGAAACCAAGGTTATCGAACCAGTAGGAGTGAGGAATGCTTCAGAAGGTTGTCCACAACTGCAATGGCGCCAGAAAAAGAGCTGTTGCAGGGGAGACAGTGGAACCTACAGAACACAATCAAACTACTTTGCCCCAACGAAGCAGTGAGGTTGTCAATCTCACCGGCCTTGCTGAATACAAAGGATTAAATGTATGTGTGGAAGGAAGCTTGTTTGCAGTAAATGAAAGCAGTAGAGCAGTTGATTTAATTGCAGATGTAAAAGAATAGACCAGGGTCCACAGTTCACTAGTGGTGTCTTCTCCATAAATAAAATACTACACATGCTGGGTAACAAATTACAGCTGGGCAATTGACAGAATAGAGAATGCAAGACAATGCATGAACATTGCATAATACAGAGGATGATGATGTCTATATGAGATGCTTTGGGCATTACGACAAAATACATAGATAGCTGTTCCAAGCATACACCTATGCCTAAATAGTCCACCTTTGAGATAACATACCGTAAAATCTCTCCAGTATTAAGTTGCAAGCAACAGACAATTGCATGAAGAACTGTGCATAAAGTTTACTCCCTAGTAGCAACGGCACTCCCCCGTCCTTATATGTTTCTGTCACTCAAGCCAAGGCACACAGGGACCGAACCCACTATCTAGCATAAATACTCCCTCTTGGAGATACAAGCAACTACTTGATCAAGACAATTACAAGTACCGGAAAGCATGCAAGATCACAAATAACATATAGACATGATAATATCAATAATCAACATCACAAGGTACTTCTCTATTCATCGGATCCCAGCAAACACAACATGTAGCATTACAATAAGATGATCTTGATCATGATAGGCAGCTCACAAGATCTAAACATGATAGCACAAGAGGAGAAGACTACCATCTAGCTACTGCATGGACCCGTAGTCCAAGGATGAACTACTCACACATCTGTCCGGAGGCGGGCATGGTGGTGTAGAGCCCTCCGGCGATGATTCCCCTCTCCGGTAGGGTGCCGGGGAGAGCTTCAGAACCCTCCCGAACTAGGGTTGACGACGGCGGCGGCGACGGATGTTTTTCTGGAATTTTGATCGGGTACTTAGGGTTTTCTCGTCGGGGGGATTATATAGGCGAAAGGGCGGCGTCGGTGGAGGCCCGAGGGGGCCACACCACCTGGTGGCGCGGCAGACAGGTGGGCCACGCCACCCTAGGGTGTGGTCGCCCTCTGGTACGTCTTCGGCTCCCCTTTGGACTCCGTGTGCGTGACGAAATTATAAGATCCTGGGTTTTTGTCCCGTCCGATTCCGAGAATATTTCCTTAAGTACTTTTCTGAAACGGAAAAACAGCAGAAAACAGGAACTGGCACTGGGGCATCTTGTTAATATGTTAGTTCCAAAAATGCATAAAAATGCAATAAGATGTAAACAAAACATGTAGCAAATGGTATGAAAACAAGCATGGATCATAAGAAATTATAGATACGTCGGAGACATATCAGCATCCCCAAGCTTAGTTCTACTCGTCCTCGAGTAGGTAGAACGATAAGAAATAATTTCTTAGGAGACATGCAAACTCACAATCTAGATCAACATAGTAATGCAAAACACATGATGTGAATAAGGTGATCCAAAACAATTGTCTATAGTTGACATTAAGCAAACAATGATTAACAAATGCTAGCTAAAAGAAGCTAGAACTTTTCATGAATCAGCGTGTTGGAGACTAGGAACCATACATAAGGTTTAGAAAGAAGAATAGTAAATTGTGTCTCCAATGTAAAATGTCAATCAATCTTCAAAGCATCAAATTCAGTTAATAATAGAAATAGCCAAGCTCAAGTCAAGTGTCCTTAATCCATCCACTTAACTTATCAACTGTTATGTAGTCCACTCAACTAATACAAGCAAGAAGAAGGCTTGGCACCATGAGGTTATGGCAAAGAGAATAATAATGGGGGTTTGGAAGGCCAAAAAGAAAGGCTCAAACAGTGGAAGAGGTAACCACAAGACAAGAGGAAGTCCCGTAGTAGACACTGAATGAGGAGTAGTGATTGCCATGCAACGGATGCACATAGAGCTATATGAATGGAAGCACTCCAATGGAACTAGTGGGGGTGCATCCAACTTGCTTGCTCATGAAGACCTAGAGCTCACTTGAGTAGGCTCATCGTTGGAATATACAAGCCAAGTTCTATAACGTTTGGTCCCCACATAGTTATACTAATGAAGCATTAAAACTCACTACAATGATGTAGGTGCTACTAGCACAAGTGTGGAATAAAAGGATAGTAGTGTTGCCCCCTCTCTCATTTTATATTCTTTTTTTCTTTTTTTCTTTTTTTTTTGCTTTTTGCTTTTTGAGGCCTTTGTGGCTCTTTTATATTTTTCTCTCATTGGTCTCTTTTGGACTCTTTTGATTGGCCACTTTGGACTCTTTTCAATATGCTCACAGGTAGAGGCAACACTCTATTTTACAAGATGATCATCACACTTTTTGGTGTACTCAAAACTCAAAGACTAATACATGGTGTATGGTGGATATGCAAGACCGAGCGTAGTGTGGAAAAGATGTAACACGTGTGGAAAACTACGCATCACACTAACTCAAATGGTCAAGCAATACTATATGGTAATGAAGTAAAAATGACATAAAGTCATGTAATGTAAATGATGGATGTTGCATGGCAATGTATCTCGGAACAGCTATGGAAATGCTGTGATAGGTAGATATGGTGGCTGTTTTGAGGAAGATAGTTGGCTTATGTGTAGGAGAACAAGATGAAGATCTCCCACGGGGTTGGATGTACTTGCGAAGTATGCACCAATCTCAATGTGAAAAAGGGCAATGCAAAGTACCGAAGAGGCTAGCAAAATATGGAGGTGGAAGTGCCAAAAACCAAAAACTCACATAGCATGTCGTATATTGCAAACAACTAACAGTATCAAAGTCTTACAAATGGTTAGAGACACCCCGAGAGGGATCGTGGCGGCGACACAAGTGCCCCGTTGGCTTCCCCGACCGTTGCAGTAACTATACCATTAGAAACTTCTTTTCAACTAAGAGGAAATCACGACACTAAAGCACTATTGACTTAAGTTGTTTTTAGTTCAGAAAAGTACGGCTCCACGCTCTACTAACACATCTTCACTAATCAGCTCTTGACAACATTAACCAACATATTTTAACCATTAATTATTTTAATACCTCAAAACAATTGAAGAGGAGCAAGTTATCTACACAATGGTCTACAAGACTATGCAGTTTTTCTCTATTTCATACCACTATCACAAGCATAGCATTTTCCAATCTAACACATCAACCAAGCAACTAAAAAAACTCTCTAACAAATAAAAGTGAAACACAAGAGAGCTTAACACAAAGAACTAGCAGCCCTAAACAAGATAACATGCTAAAAGCGAGAGCTTAATAGAAAACAAACAGTAGCTAAGAATACTCAACGAATATAAGCGAAGCACAAGAGTATTCATATGAAAAAACGGAGCGTGTTTCTCTCCAACACAAGAATGCTAGGATCCAACTTATTAAGCAAACTAAAACACACACTCAAAATAAAAACAGACGCTCCAAGCAAAATACATAAGATGTAGCGGAATAAAAATATAGTATCACTAGAGATGACCTGATAGTTTTGTCGATGAAGAAGGGGATGCCTTGGGCATCCCCAAGCTTAGATGCTTGAGTCTTCTTGAATTTGCTGGGGATGACCCACCGGGGCATCCCCAAGCTTAGGCTTTTCACTCTTCTTGATCTCATCATATCGTCCCTTTTGCTTACTTGAAAACTTCCACCACATCAAACTCAAAATAATTCTCATTAGAGGGTTAGTGCATAAACCAAAAATTCCCAAGTTTTACTGTGACACAAGCACACCTTAATGCATTATAACATTAGCTACAGCCACTGATGCTCAAAGAATCAAAAAGATCCAAATAAACATCGGAAGGGAAGCAATGCACAATAAAAGGCAGAATCTGTCAAAATCTGAACAGTCTGTAAAGACGAATTTTTTCGAGGCACTAGAGTTGCTCAAATCGAAAATCACTGAAATAGAAAAAGTTTCATACATATATGAAGATTCAGCACACAAAATCTCAAAGCATTGCGTCGCTTCTGGAATAAATGACGAATTTAACGGTGACAGACAGAAATCTGTTTCCTGTGCAGAAATCCAAATATAGCAAAAACTTTCTACTAGAGACCTTACTTGGCACAACATTGCAAGAAAATAAAGATACAAAGAAGTTGCAACAGAAGTAAACAAACTTATTGACTCAAATAAAAGAAAAGATACTGAAAATAAAATGATGGGTTGTCTCCCATAAGCGCTTTTCTTTAACGCCTTTCAGCTAGGCGCAGAAAGTGAACGTCAAGTATTTTCAAGAGAAGAAGCATCAAAACGATAATTTGCTCTAACAATAGAGTCAAAAGGTGACTTCATTCTCTTCCTAGGGAAGTGTTCCATACCTTTCTTAAGAGGGAATTGATATCTAATGTTGCCCTCTTTCATATCAATAACAGCACCAATAGTTCGAAGAAAAGGTCTTCCCAAAATAATAGGACAAGAAGCTTTGCACTCAATATCCAAGACAATAAAATCAATGGGAACAAGGTTATTATTAACCATAACATGAATATCATCAAGCCTTCCCAAAGGTGTTTTTGTAGAATTATCAGCAAGATGAATGTTCAAACAACAGCTCTCCAATGTTGGCAAGTTAAGCATATCATAGAATTTCTTAGGCATAATAGAAACACTTGCACCAAGATCACATAAAGCATTACAATCAAAATCATTTACTTTCAGTTTAATGATGGGTTCCCAACCATCTTCTAATTTCTTAGGGATAGAAGCTTCAAGTTTTAACTTTTCTTCCCTAATTTTCATGAGAGCATTGGTAATATGTTTTGTAAAAGCCAAGTTTATAGTACTAGCATTAGGACTTCTAGCTAGCTTTTGCAAGAACATTATGACTTCAGAGATATTGCAATTATCAAAATCAAAATCATTATCATCAAAAGTAATGGAAGAAGGATCTCCCATAGTTCGAAAAATTTCAGCTCCTTTATCACTAGCAGTTTTGGTATCTTTTGGCAGTTTTAAGCGTTTTTCATGAGAAGTGGAAACATTGCCAACATTGTTAATTTTACCATTATCATTAATAGACTTGTTATCATGTGAAACCTGAACATTACTAGTGGTGGTGATGGTGTAAACTTTAACCATATTATTCTTTTTAGTGTCTTCTCTTTCTCTTTCCCACCTAGCATGTAGTTCAGCCAACATTCTAACATTGTCATCAATTCTAACTTGGATGGCATTGATTTTAGCAAAGGGCTTGCTCTCTTTATCATTGTTAGGCATAACTTTTAATTTTAAAAGATCTACATCAAGAGCAAGGCTTTCAACTTTAGAAGCAAGAACATCGATTTTACCCAACTTTTCCTCAACAGTTTTGTTAAAAGCGGTTTGTGTGTTGATAAACTCTTTTAGCATGGTTTCAAGATCAGAGGAAACACTCTTATTATTGTTGTAAGAATTACCATAAGAGTTACCATAACCATAATTGTTATTAGGAGAATATGGCTTATAGTTGTTGTTACCAAAATTGTTCCTATAGGCATTGTTGTTGAAATTGTTATTTTTAATGAAGTTCACACCAACATGCTCTTCTTGGGCAACCAAAGAAGCTAAGGGAACATTATTTGGATCAAAAAAAGATTTACCATTAACTAGCATAGACATAATCACATCAATCTTTTCACTCAAGGAAGAGGTTTCTTCAACAGAATTTACCTTCTTACCTTGTGGAGCCCTTTCAGTGTGCCATTCAGAGTAGTTTACCATCATATCATCAAGAAGATTTGTTGCTGCACCCAAAGTGATAGAAATAAAGGTTCCTCCAGCAGCTGAATCCAATAGGTTTCTTGAAGAAAAATTCAATCCTGCATAAAAGGTTTGGATGATCATCCAAGCAGTCAGTCCATGGGTGGGACAATTCTTTATCAAAGATTTCATTCTTTCCCAAGCTTGAACAACATGTTCATTATCCATTTGTTTAAAGTTCATGATGCTACTTCTCAAAGATATAATTTTAGCAGGAGGATAATATTTTCCAATGAAAGCATCTTTGCATTTAGTCCATGAATCAATACTATTTCTAGGCAAAGATAACAACCATTCTTTAGCTCTCCCTCTCAAAGAGAAAGGAAACAATTTCAGTTTTATAATATCTCCATCCATATCCTTATACTTTTGCATCTCACAAAGTTCAACAAAATTATTAAGGTGAGCAGCAGCATCATCAGTACTAGCACCAGAAAATTGCTCTCTCATAACAAGATTTAACAAAGCAGGTTTGATCTCATAAAAATCTGTCTCAGCAGCAGGTGGAGCAATAGGAGTACTTATGAAATCATCATTATTAGTACTAGTGAAGTCACACAACTTAGTGTTTTCAGCAGTACTCATTTTTGAGAAAAACAACACAAACCGAATTACACAAAAATAAACAAGTAACTATTTTTTTTTTGGTTTTTTTGATATAGGAAAGCAACAAGATAAATTCTACACTAATTTTTTTGTGTTTTTGATATAAGAAAGCAAAACAAGACAAAGCAACAATAATAAGCAAGACTAAAACAAAGTAAAGAGATTGGAACTGAGAGACTCCCCTTGCAGAAGCTTCTCTACTCCCCGGCAACGGCGCCAGAAAGAGAGCTGTTGACGGAGGAGTGAGAAGTTTGGTACTTCGAGAAGCTTCTTACTGAGCACTCTTAACTCCCCGGCAACGGCGCCAGAAAAAGAGCTTTATAGCGCGAGAGGTGTTAATCAATCACGCTTCGTTGGGCACCCCAAGAGGAAGGTTTGAGGAGCACATCAGCAAGTTTTCCCTCAGTTAGAAACCAAGGTTATCAAACCAGTAGGAGTGAGGAATGCTTCAGAAGGTTGTCCACAACTGCAATGGCGCCAGAAAAAGAGCTGTTGCAGGGGAGACAGTGGAACCTGCAGAACACAATCAAACTACTTTGCCCCAACGAAGCAGTGAGGTTGTCAATCTCACCGGCCTTGCTGAATACAAAGGATTAAATGTATGTGTGGAAGGAAGCTTGTTTGCAGTAAATGAAAGCAGTAGAGCAGTTGATTTAATTGCAGATGTAAAAGAATAGACCGGGGTCCACAGTTCACTAGTGGTGTCTTCTCCATAAATAAAATACTACACATGCTGGGTAACAAATTACAGCTGGGCAATTGACAGAATAGAGAATGCAAGACAATGCATGAACATTGCATAATACAGAGGATGATGATGTCTATATGAGATGCTTTGGGCATTACGACAAAATACATAGATAGCTGTTCCAAGCATACACCTATGCCTAAATAGTCCACCTTTGAGATAACATACCATAAAATCTCTCCAGTATTAAGTTGCAAGCAACAGACAATTGCATGAAGAACTGTGCATAAAGTTTACTCCCTAGTAGCAACGGCACTCCCCCGTACTTATATGTTTCTATCACTCAAGCCAAGGCACACAGGGACCGAACCCACTATCTAGCATAAATACTCCCTCTTGGAGATACAAGCAACTACTTGATCAAGGCAATTACAAGTACCGGAAAGCATGCAAGATCACAAATAACATAGACATGATAATATCAATAATCAACATCACAAGGTACTTCTCTATTCATCGGATCCCAGCAAACACAACATGTAGCATTACAATAAGATGATCTTGATCATGATAGGCAGCTCACAAGATCTAAACATGATAGTACAAGAGGAGAAGACTACCATCTAGCTACTGCATGGACCCGTAGTCCAAGGATGAACTACTCACACATCTGTCCGGAGGCGGGCATGGTGGTGTAGAGCCCTCCGGCGATGATTCCCCTCTCCGGCAGGGTGCCGGGGAGAGCTTCAGAACCCTCCCGAACTAGGGTTGACGATGGCGGCAGCGACGGATGTTTTTCTAGAATTTTGATCGGGTACTTAGGGTTTTCTTGTCGGGGGGATTATATAGGCGAAAGGGCAGCGTCGGTGGAGGCCCGAGGGGGCCACACCACCTGGTGGCGCGGCAGACAGGTGGGCCGCGCCACCCTAGGGTGTGGTCGCCCTCTGGTGCGTCTTCGGCTCCCCTTTGGACTCCGTGTGCGTGACGAAATTATAAGATCCTGGGTTTTTGTCCCGTCCGATTCCGAGAATATTTCCTTAAGTACTTTTCTGAAACGGAAAAACAGCAGAAAACAGGAACTGGCACTGGGGCATCTTGTTAATATGTTAGTTCAAAAAATGCATAAAAATGCTATAAGATGTAAACAAAACATGTAGCAAATGGTATGAAAACAAGCATGGATCATAAGAAATTATAGATACGTCGGAGACGTATCAAGATCCGTCGCCACGCCGGCATCATCGTCGCCGAGCCCTGCACCACCATCGGCCGACCCCGTCGTGGTGCAAGTGGAGGACGACGAGCCGGCTGTTTGAGTTCGACGGCCGATTTGGCCGCTTTTGATCGCCGAATTGTGTTTTTGTCGCCAAACTTTGCGGAACTTGATCGCCAATTTGTGGCTGGATCACCGAACTTGTGATCGCCGATTTGTAGCGGGAACATGTTGATTAAAAAAAACGTCTTGGGGGCGAAAACTGGGGGGCGAGTGGGAACCGTGGCCTCCCCAAGGCTTGGGGGCGCCGGCGGAAGGGCCAAAAAGCCATCGCCGGATACCCTAAGGGGGCCAACGGCTGGAGTTGCTCTAAGTACAATATCTGATCTTAACCAAAGAAATAGGAGCCTTAGCACAACATCATCGCTAAGGCAACAAATTACACTTGGCAGGCCCAAAATAATGAACTGGAGTGGGATAAGATCAAACCAGCCGAAGCATGTGCCTAGATCAAAAGATCTAGGGTTAGCAAGCACACAGGCAGCATACTCAAGCATGCAAAAACCCCTGCTGTCACCACCACAGCACCCAGACTAGATAGGGGCAAAGGACTCGCATCAACCAGCAGCAAGTCACCATTATATTCGTAGCTAGAACCCAGCTCAAGCTTCACGACTCTCCACACTAGAGCTCATCACAAATCCAACCAACACCACAGATCCATGCATATTCCACCACTGAAACCTGCTGTGAGCAAAGCAAGATGGACTAGGAAGGACAAGAGCAAGCAGGAGCTAGGAGGAGAAGGCCAGGAGCTAGAGGGGAGCAGCTGGAGCAGGAGCAGGCCAGCAAGAGAAGCCAACAACAGATCCACAAGAAGCACCACAACCACCATCTCAAATCACCAAGAGGTTGATCCTCTAATTTTCTTTAGCAAACATATTGGCTAAGTACTCATATGTGGTTTGGATGGGGATTTTCCCTCAGTTATGCATAGAAGTGCTATGCTATTACATCACTGGGATTTAAATCACAAGTCAGCATCAGTTCTTATCAAATAAAAGGCCTCAGCCTGTACATCATAGGCAGGGGTCAATATCACATGTTTTGAGCAAAGGCATACTACCAGATCTGGCAGAGGAGTGCATCAGTGTAAAGCAGATCCAATACTTGGATTGTTGGGCACAAAACCCCACAGGGGAGAGCACCTCAAGCACAATCCCATTAACCAGGAGACTGGAACAACTGAACAAGAGCACATCTCTGCACTCAAAGAAGCACAGGAAAGCACAAAAGGAATTTCTAAAGCTAAGATTGAAAGACAGCTTCTGTGTAACTCATCTAGAGGCATCACCAACTAGGGCCCAACGCGCCGACGCAAACGGACTGACGTCCGTTTTTTCGTCCACGGCGACCCAATTCCGGCCCAAATTTGAGCCGGGTTTGCGTCGGCACGGACACGTCTGGACGCCGCGCGGAGTCCGCACCACTTCACCCCTTGGCCCGCCCACCAGTGACCCAATCCTCTTTCTCTTCTCTATCCCTAGTCCATCTAGCCCCGTCCCCCAGCCCCGTGCCATCCATCATCGCCGCCGCCATCTCCCGCCGCCACACCTTGACCGCGGACCCCCCCCCCTCGAGGCCCCCCCGCCGGTACATCCCACCTTCATCGTCGCCGGCCGGAGGAGACCGCCTCCACCAGGACGGACTTGGGGCGGCGGAGGAGACCGTCTCCACCACTAGGACCGAGGTCACCCACGAGGTGTTCGACCGTTTGCCCAAGGTATGAATTGTCACCATGGATAGTGCGGACGAATATTTCTATAACAATGTGTTGTGTTCATCGTCCTCCTCGGACTCATCCGACGATGAGGCCGAAGTTTTGGTCGCAACACTTGTCGTCAACGACCATCTTGCAAGGCAAGCACCAATGTACAGGGGCTCATTACCGGGCCGTGCACCGGCGTTGGCTCGCAACAGAGAGGTCGGCCATGTCCAACTGTTTAAAGATTACTTCCATCGCAATCCAACATATCTGGCCAAGCTTTTCCGTCGCCGGTTCCGTATGGCTAGACATGTGTTCAACCGCATTCGGGTCAGAGTGATGACCCATGATGATTAGTTCAGATGTAAGCGGGACGCCCTTGGTAAGCTTGGATTCACCTCTTAACAAAAATGCAACGCCGCTATTCGGATGCTTGCATATGGAGTTGCCGGTGATCTTATCGACGAGTACTTGTGCATGGGTGAGTCCACATGCCTAGAGGCCACGTATTGCAGAGCCGTGATTGCGGTGTTTGGCAAGGAGTACTTGAGAGAGCCAATTGTTGCAGACACTACCCGTATTTTAGCGATCAACGAACAAAGAGGGTTCCCTGGTATGCTCGGCAGCATAGATTGCATGCATTGGGAGTGGAAGAACTTCCCATTTGCTTGGTAGGGACAATATAAGGGACATGTTGGCGAGTGCACGGTCATACTAGAGGCTGTGGCTACACACGATTGCTGGATTTGGCACTCCTTCTTCGGCATGGCCGGTTCTCACAATGACATCAATGTGCTTCAGCGCTCTCCGATGTTATCTAGGCTTTCAGAGGGCAATGCTCCAGAGGTGAGCTATGAGGTCAATGGCCATACATATACCAAGGGATACTATTTAGCTGATGGCATTTATCCGGAGTGGTCTACTTTTGTGAAGACAATCCCCAATCCTGCTGACGACGATGAAACTCCAAACAAGAAAAACATAGAGTCTTTTTTTGCAAAGGAACAAGAGGGTTGTAGAAAGTATGTGGAGTGTGCTTTTGGTGTGCTCCAATCTCGGTGGGCTATTGCTCAGCACCCTGCTAGAACATGGAGCGTCGACACTATGTGGGAGGTGATGTGTTGTTGTGTGATCATGCACAACATGATTGTGGAGGACGAGTGTGACGATAGCCTATTTGACAAAGATTGGGAGTTTAGTGGGGAGACGATTGTGCCACAGTTTGGATCGACAACATTTGCAGGGTGGATCGAGTTTCATCGAGAGATGCGTGATAAGATAGCTCACAGACAACTTCAAAAAGATTTGGTTAAGCATATGTGGAATCATTTTGGGAACCAAGAGTCCTAGTTGCTAAATTTTTTATCAATTTGGTTGTACTAAATTATTTGTTGGTTCAATTTGGTTGTAAAACTATTTGATGAATAATTTGTCGAATTTGATTGTCTAAACTATGTTATTTAATTTGGATGAAAACCTATTATCTAAAGAAAAATAGACAGGGGCGGACCAAATGGGTCGCCCTGTTGGGTGCAGGGCCAAAAAATGGCCGGACATGGACAGACCCCTGTTCGTTTGCCGACCCAAACGGATGAAAAACGGACAATTTTCTGGTCCGTTTGGGTCAGCGTGTTGGAGTTGCCCTAACTATCCGACCACATGGTTGATGTCCATTTCGATTTCTTTGAGAATTAAATGTAGAACAACAAACCGAGGCGGGTATCTTGTTCCATTTCAGCTGATCCCCATGCGTTTTTTTTAGAAAAACAAGAGATCCCTCTCGGTTCCATTTAAGAAACCTGCGATCAGGCCAGAAACCATACAAAGTTCCAGGTTCTCTCTTCAGCGAAGAGTATCAGCATTAAAATGAAAGAGCGAGGAAATAAAGTAAAGCTACAGGTTCTATTACATCAATATCTTTCTGCCCAAAGATCTCTTGACCATGCTTTTTCCTGTGGAGGCAATCGTCCCTCTGCAAGCTTCAACGCTGAGAGCTCCAAACGAGAGGAAGTACGAAGGGTTTGAGCTGGGCTTGAGGGTGATGGAGAGGCAAGGCCTGCCGCCTCCAGCGGGGAAGTGGGACTGCACCACAAAGCCACAGGGACAGAACTTGAGAGTCCCAGTTTCGCCCAGTCTTCTGCTAGGCCTGAGAGAGGATCCCATGGGAGGTGTTTCGCCTCGGATGACAGTTTGTGCGTCACCCCTGCTCTATCCTGAGAGGTAGCAGGAGTTCTTGGTGGAAGTGATGGAAGAAACTTTCCACCAAGGCCGCCATCGATGCCTTGAAAAGGCCCTCCCATCTTTTGATAGTCCTTAAGATGCGCCACCAAATCTGTTTCATGCTAATCCAGGTTAAACCATTGAAAACAATATCATTCCTAAGTGTCCATATAGACCAGAACACAGCTGAGCATATAGAGTTAAGGGCAGCATGTTTGGAATCAGCCACCCAAAAGTGTATGACTGAGCTAAGATCAGTCCCTATTTGAAAGCCAAGGAAGTTGCTAATGTCTTTCCAAAGTAACTTAGCTACTGTACATTTAAAGAAGAGGTGATCAACAGACTCTATTTCCCTGCAGAAAACACAATCCTCTAGTTTGTTCATATTCCTCTTTTTTTAGATTTGTCTGTAGTCATGATTCTATTATTCAGCAAGAGTCAGAGGAAAATATGTAGTCTAGGTGGAACTACTATCTTCCAAACAGTAGGAGTAAAAATCTGTTTGACCCCTCTAAAATTAATGATAGAATAAAGAGAACTAGTCGAATATGCCCCTGAATTGGTGTACTTCCAGATCAGAGAATCAGTGTCCCCGGTGATGGTGATCCCCTGCGCAATGTTTTCTAATTCATACCATTGTTCCATTAGGGCAGGGGAGAAATTTCTTCGGAAAGTAAGTTTTAGGGTCTGCCCATCCCACACTTCTGAAATGGTTTTGCACTGTTCATTACAAACAATATATACATTCCAGAATTGGATGGCTAAGGGGGAAGAACCAAACCAACAATCTTCCCAAAAATTGATTTTGCGGCCATCTCCTACTATCCATCTATAGCCAAATTTCACTACCTTGGCTGCCCACATGACACCTTTCCAAAAGGTAGAAGCGCCAGCTTCTTCACTATAGAAAATATTTGGGGAAGAGGCCCCATATTTTGTATCTACTATCTGTTTCCAAAAATTTTGGTCTCCTGATGCATATCTCTTGATCCAAGATCCAAGTAGACAAATGTTCAGGTCCCTAAGGTTTGGGATCCCAAGACCCTCAAACTCCTTCTTCATACAGACTAGATGCCAATTAGCTAAATGAGTTTTCCTATGTCCCTCGAAATCATTCCAGAGACAGTTTGCCATTTGAGTATTTATAAGGTCTAGAGCCCACTTGGGGAATTTGAAAAAGGAGAGAAGATAGACAGGTATACTTGCTAGACATGACTTAATGAGGGTTAATCTCCCCCCATAAGAGAGCAATTTGCCTCTCCAACCCGCTATTCTCTTAAGGATTTTATCAATCAGAGGTTGGATGTCCTCTCTTCTCAGTTTATCGCAATGAAGAGGGACCTGTCGTGGGCGCCAATGTCGATGGTATAAACCGACGGTGAAGATACGGGACTACGTACGCGCGGGCATCGTCGATGTGGGTTAGTAGACAAACGACACGGGAGACAAGATTTATACAGCTTCGGGACCCGGGAAACATCATCCGGTAATATCCCTACGTGCTGTTTGTGGCTAGGTCTTATTCCTTATGCTCTTGGTGGAAGTCGCCGATGAGGCGGCTCCTCTGTTCCCTTTGTTGGACTTGTCTAATCTATCAGGCTCTGTCCCGTCTGTATTGGTTCTGTTGGGTCTGTCCTCTTGGTGCGCCTTGCCCCTCCTTATAAAGGTGGAGGAGGCCGGCTTACATGTCGAATCCTAGTTGGATACAAACTACTCTTCTATTACAAGTTGGCAAGGTGAGTCCTTGTCCTAATCTGACTGTGGAGTCGGCCTGTTGGGCCACCCCTGATGGGCCACGTTAATCCTCCTTATGGGTACCCGTGTCCCATATCCACGACAGTAGCCCCCGAGCTTTCGGGTGACTCGTAGAGTCATGCGGAAGGTCTTGATTTGTTGAAGACGTTGTCTTCTTGGGACACGGAGTCCGTGCCGGGTTGTTTGCCGGCTTATCGATGTCGATGATGTCGCGGCACCCAGCGCTGCATTTGCCGGGTTGTTGATGTAGACTTTGCCGAGTTGTTGATGTAAACGTTGATGAGTCATCGATGCCGGCTTCGCTTGCCGACATGCCGACTCGTTTATGTCGGTTTCTCCTGCCGACTTGTTAATGCCAGCTTCTCCTGCCGACTTGTTAATGCCGGCTTCTCCTGCCGACTTGTTTTGAAGCGAGTCGGATTTTCTCCGAGTCCTTTTGACGAGTTGTATGACTTTACTCGAGCTTGTTTACACTGGTATATGTGTAGCCCCCAAGCACCGAGTTGTTAACTTGTGACGGCTTGGAGCTTGTATTGATGACTCATAACTTCAGATGATGTAGCCCCCCGAGTGCCGGGTCGTTTGCCTGCGACGACTCGGGACTACTTGGTGTATAACTCTTTTTCTTGAGCTTTGAACGGTGTAGCCCCCGAGTGCCGGGTTGTTTGCCTGCAGCAACTCGGGACTCCTTTTGAGGTACCTGAAATAAAATTGTGTATGCATTATACCGTTCATGACGTATGAAAATAATTAAATAAATATCACAACGATTTGCTTTTTATTTGTGTTCAAGTGATTAATCATTCGACTTGACTAAGCAGGCTTTTGCAGTGACTTTTTTCATGCAAATATGATTTGCTCTGTCGACAAAGGCTTCTGTACTTCAGAGTCGATCCGGCATTGTTCATACGCACTACTTGGTCTATTGCGTTTATCAACTGACTTAGTAAAGAAACGAACGTCCATCTCCTGAGACAGGATACCTATGTTTGGACCGCGCATCTGGCAGCTTGTCCTCTTTGACAACCATGACTCAGAAGAATTAACAGCCCCCGAGATTAACTCAAAGGTGACGGATTTATTTAATTGACTGAAAAAATAAAAAAAATGAAATAAATAAATGTAAAAGTGACTTAGCTGTTTATTTGATGCTTGTAATCCATTAGACCGCCGCTCGAGTCGTCGAAGTCGGTATAGCGAGTGGCGAGGCAGCCGAGTCGGCTTCGTACGAGTCGGAGATGATCATGCGTGTGTGTTCGCTGATAGACTTGATCCGGCTACCCTTGCTTCTCTTTTCTTCCTTTTTTTTTGCATCCGGACTTGAGCTGGCTTCACATGGAAAATTCATCTTCATGCACGTAGCTAGCTTCATGTTTTTTTTTCCTTGGAATCTGAACCGAACGTGGCCAGAATAGCTTGAACGAGTACCAGTTGAATTTGGACCCGGCTTCTTTTCTTGGCGCTGGAGTCCGCTGCTAAATCGTCTTGACGCTGGAGTCCGCTGTCGACTCGAAAGCTGGATTCGCTGGGAGTGCTCCCGACGTAGGCGATGATTTCGAGCCCTGCGGTTATGCTGATGAAGACGTCCAGCCATCGCGACACGGGATCCGGTGGATTTGATCAGCTGCACACGAGGGCGATATTGACGTCGAGCCCCTGCGGCCGCCGTATGGATGAAGATCTTGATGCATGCGAATCGCTTCACCGATGCGGTGATGAACTCGCCGCCGTCGTTGATGAAGATTGGACCCATCGAATTGAGAATCCACGTGCACTTAGCCCCACGGTGGGCGCCAATGTCGATGGTATAAACCGACGGTGAAGATACGGGACTACGTACGCGCGGGCATCGTCGATATGGGTTAGTAGACAAATGACACGGGAGACAAGATTTATACAGCTTCGGGAACCGGGAAACATCATCCGGTAATATCCCTACGTGCTGTTTGTGACTAGGTCTTATTCATTATGCTCTTGGTGGAAGTCGCCGATGAGGCGGTGAAAGAACAACTATGCCCGAGATGTCGCCTAGAGGGGGGGGGGGGGTGAATAGGCGATTAAAACTTTTTCTAATTAGGGGCTTGATAATTGCGGAATAAAACTATGTGTTTAAATTAACAAGCCAACAACCTAATTACTAGGCTCACCTATGTGCACCAACAACTTATGCTAAGCAATTCAAACAACAAGGTGATAGCAAGATATGAACTTCAAGCACGAAGGCTATCACAATGTAAATTGCATAAGTAAAGCTCGGGTATAGAAATAACCGAGGCACGCAGAGACGAGGATGTATTCCCGAGTTCCTCCTTGTTAAGGGAGTACGTCTCGTTGGAGGGGTGTGAGCTCGCCACAAAAGGCCTACTCAAGATGCCACAAAGGCCTCACCCTATTCTCCGATGAACCGCACCCAAAGGCTTGGTTCACCTTCCACTATCGGAATCCTTCGGGGCGGATTCCGGAGCCCTTTACAACTTCTCTTGGGGCACACACCCACAACTCAATTGGGGGCTCCCAAACTCGTGCCGAAGCTTCACAACACGAACACTTCGCGGCACCTCCAACCGTCTAGGGTACACAATGCACCCAAGAGGCAACAAGCTCTTGGGAACACAATGCACCCAAGAGTAACAAGCTTCCAACCTTCAATCCCACGAATCACCGTGGGGAGCACAACCCGATGCAACAAATGCAAAAGGGGAAGAACACACCAAGTGGTCAAATTCTTCTCCCCAAAATCCAACCGAAGCAACTAATGCTACGGAGGGATTTAGGAGGAAGAACGGAGGAGAAACACCAAGAACTCCAAAATCTAGATCCCACAAGTTCCCCTCACTTAGAGGAGATTTTGTTTGGTGGAAAGATGGATCTAGATCTCCTCTCTTGTTTCCCTAAATTTGGGCAAGAATCATCGGAGGGATTAGGAGGAATCGAGCTCTCAAAATGTTGGCAATGGAGGAGAGAGAGCTAGGGATGAGATCTACACTAAAAATGGGGAAGAAAACCCTTTTATAGGTGGCTCTAAAATAGAGCCGTTGTAGAAGAAAACGTGGGACAAAAAGGGGAAAAAACTGCACAGGCTGCCCGGCCTGGGGCCGGCCTGCAGCCGGCCAGGCCGGGAAACGAGCGAACGAAGCGAGCAGACCGGCCGGCCTGCCCCCGGCCAGGGACTGGCCTGCCAGCGTGCTGGGCCGGGGCACAGCCCGAGCCGGCCGGCCTGGTCCCGGCCTGGGCCGGTCAGGCAGCTAGCTGGGCCGGCAGGCCAACCGAGGCGCCCGGCTAGGTCCCGGCCTGGGGCCGGCCCGGCCGGCCAGACTGCTTTTTTTTTTCCTTTTTCACTTTTCAAAATTCTGTCTAATAAAATCTCCGAAATGGAAATGCAATAACTTTCGCATACGAACTCCGTTTTCGATAAACTTGGACTCGTTGGAATCGTCACAACGAGCACAACAAGAATATGCAGAGAAACATCATAGTCCAAGAATATAATATAAAGATAAATGGGAAAAGGTAAAAGCTCCCATTTGCAAATCGGAAATGCAATAACTTTCACCCACGAACTCCGTTTTCGATAATCTTGGACTTGTTGGAATCGTCACAACAAGCACAACAAGATTATGCATAGAAACATCATAGTCCAAGAAAATATTATAAAACCAAATGGGGAAAGTTAAAAACTCTTTTTCGCAAACGGAAAAAGCCGGAACTTTTGCAATTGACGTCCGAATGAAATGAAACCAATTTTGTTGGAAAGAGGACGACAAATGCTACCTTTGAAAATGACAAACAAGCAATGGAGATTTTGCAAAGAAGTGGAAGAGATAAATCTCCCGCTCGGATAAACCGGCAAAATCTCCAATACCGAAACCGCAATAGAAGACGCATATGAAAACCGTTTTCGGTGAACTTGGCTTTGTCATGACAAGCACGACAAGCACCAAGACCACACCACGATTCGAGACAAATAAGAACCAATAAAGATGAATGCATGGATGCAAAGGTTTGTGCTCTCCAGGACGATACGATCACGATATCCGGTCGAGAGCCCCTCTTGATAGTACGGTTACCTATCCTATAACCCGGTCTCTCACTAAACATCATGAGACCGGTAAAATAGAAACCCTATCAAGAACATACCTTTGCCTTGCGCTTAAACCACTTGAGGTCGATGAAGACGATCTTCATCTCCTCGAGATGCACCACCTTCCTCGATCGCGCTTCGGTGAAGATTCACTTGATGCTCCCCCATACACCAAGATGGGAGACACTCTCTTCGGCATATCTTCACTTGGCCTTGATTGATGATCAACCCGCACAAAGCCTTGATCAACACAAACTTCTTCCCTTAACCTTGATTCCAACAAATGGAGATCAAGCAACTCAAATGGACACACCTATAAATATAGCTCAATGCAAATATTAGTCCATAGAGATTGTCATTAATTACCAAAACTATGCATGGGGGCAACCATGCACTTTCAATCTCCCCCATTTTGGTAATTGATGACAATCCCTTTTAAGAGGGTTTATATAACGAATAGAGCAACCTTGCACGACAAACAGGCAAGGAAGCAAAGCGCATTAAAGGCAAATACAACAAAAGCATAAAACCCAAATTCCCTTAAACCCTCTAAACTTCTCCCCCATTGGCATCGATTGCCGAAATGGGAAGAAAAATTTAGAGAGCCAATATAATATGAGTTCCTCCATAAAGGTGATGGCAATCCCTTTTAACGAAAAAATTAGAGGAAATCAAACTATATTGAGGATCAAAAGATTGCAAAAAGAATGAAATCATTTTAAACATCTCCACAAAGGAGAAAAGCAATAAAAAGGATCCAAAGCGAGAGTTCTAAATAAAAACGGAGAAACTCCCCAATGTTCATGCACAAATAAGGAGTGCACAAATATGGCATCCTCGCTCCCCCAAAATCATCTAGAACACTCAACAAGTGCAATTGTGCATAATGCAAAAGCAAATCATAGCACTTGCACCAAAGATGTGGTTGAGCCATAAAAAGATACCAATTTTCAAAAATTCAACATAAGATAGGCCCAACCGAGATAAAGAGATCTTTTAAAGAAATATATTCACAAGCTTAGGGATACCAATTGGAAACTAAAACCAATTGAAAATGCCAAAAGCTAGTGAGATCATTTAGCCAATAAAAATCAACATGCTCACCATGGTAGGCATGAAGTCAAAGATCTTCAAAAATACATGAGTGTGTAAAGATACCAATAAACAATAAGACGAGCACTCATGAGACAAATTGGAACCACCAAAGAATTATAAATGAAACACAAGGTGGCTCAAAAGAAATAGGATACCAACTAGAAGATGACCTCTCTCATATGTATAGGTTTCTTATTAGACAAACCATTGAAGATATACATCCGCAAAGAAACATATACATACGAAATGGTTCGGGAAAAAGATAACAAGGTATCCAAAAGGAAGTCATAAATATACAAACGAGATTGTTGCTTGAAAGCATAGCACAAAGCTCAAATTTATCTCATTGTATATAAATGAACTTCAAATATATCAAATGCATCACACATATCGCTAAGGGAACAAGAGATAGTGGAGATGCTTTGAGTTAGGCAACAAGTATCACAAGGAAATAATATCAATTGAAGAAAAGGTTTTTGCAAATTCCACACACATATCACAAAGACATATTAAGTGAAGGAAAAGACCAAAACCACAACAATTGCATATAAGAGATTTCATGCCAAGAGGCAACCTACACAAGGTTGGAAACTAGAAAGGTATGCATGAGATGGATACTTGTTACCGAGATGCATTGACGATGAAGATGATGAGAGTTGGTTTGTCATCAAAGCTTGACTCCGAGAATCACACGGTGAGAACACCTTCCTTATGAATGAGGCAAGCATCCAATGCATCTCCATTGTACCTAAAACATAATTAGAGTACAAAATGGTTCCCAAACTCATTGGGTTCCATAGTAGTTAGATAAACTACAATATATAGGAAACACTCCATATAAATATGTGCATATAGATATGAAATTGAATTTCATGCACATCTTAGCCGATTTAGGATTCGGTGGAGTATCCCCTATATATTGGAACTAGAAAGACTAGCATGCTAAATAATATATATACTAGTAAAAAGCATGCATAGACTTACAAGACCCAAAAGAGATATAAATTGGACAAAAACACCAAGTAAACCAAGAAGAGAGCACACCAAGGTGTGACACAAAAAGGTTGTCCAAATTATATCAAAATCCAAATCAACACATGATTGAGAAAAAAATCAAATCAACAAATGATTGATTCCATAACACATCAACACATGAGGTGTGATATCAAAAGAAATCAAATCAACACAACCAATGATCGATAAGACTCCAATTGAAAATAAGATACCAATTAAAACAACAAATGTCAATTTAGGAGAAAAGATACCAAGAAGAGGGTGATACTTGACCGAAATCAAGTAAAGAAAAAAAAGGCAAAAAGGTATCAAGACTCCCACAATAGATATCAATTGGAACAAATATCTATGAAGGAGATATTAAATTCCAATTAATACCAATTGAAGGTACCAACACAAGATAAAGAATCAAATGCCAATTGAGAGGATCAAAAATTGATAGCAAGAATAGTGTTCTAAATAAAAAGGAATGCTCCCCCAAGATTAATGCATTATCTTAGATATTTGCATTTGAATACAAAATGCATGCACAAGGGATCATTACTCTCCATATTTTATCTAAAACACTAAGCACTACCGATTGAAAGATAGGATCCATTCAAAAGGCAAGGAAGGCAATAGATAAAGCAAATCAACGCAAGAGCCAATGTGAAGATGGTCAACAAGAATCCACCACAATTACTAGTATCACTTGTCATGGACAAGGAGTATATGAAGACATTTCTCGGTGGTATAAAGGAATGATGCACAAGACCAACTTCACCACAAACTAGCAAATGGCAAAAGATAGGAATTAAAACACCATTTTTTTTTTAAAAGAGGTTTGTTGGTAGTTTCAATTATTCGAACCAACCGGCAAAGCCATGGTTAGAATAAAAGGAAACAAATGGTTTCTCCAAAATATATAGGAATGCATATTAGAGAAAAACCACACCAAGCAAACACACCCAAACAAGAGCCAAAGATAACCAAAAGGAATTGGAATTGTTCGAGCAAACATGCCACATAGGAAAGATAATTTATAATATCAACACTAAGTGGCAAACCTCAAATGTTCACATTTTTATGGGATTGTAATATGCACATAGCTTATTACTCCCCCATAATGTGATGATTCATTTTATTTTTAAACGAGAGGCAAATAAAACCAACTAGAGAAATTAATGGACATTGTAGAATTTGAATTTCTCATGAATATGACATACCACATAGTAGCTAGATAATACGAAATATCAACACTAGGTGGTGTGCTTCATGTACGCACATTTTTAGGTTTGTGAAGTGCACAAAGCATTTCACTCCCCCAAAATGGGATGGTCCACTAATATCTCAAAAAGCCAAATTAAATCCACACAAGATCTAAAAAGCTCAACACACAAGTTACACATACATGATATACAACTATCATACACAACCTTGAATAACAAGACAAGTAGGAAAGTAGCATATCATATACAAGCACATGCTAGGAACAAAACTAACACATGCAAGGGAGCAAGCAACTTTCAATGTATATATGAGTTAAATACAAGTTACCGCAAGGAGGAAGCATTGGTTATGAGATAGATATGTGATGATCCAATTGACTTGGCTTGATGAGATAAAACCATGAAGATCCCTTAATTCTTCAAAAGAAACCAAGTCACCAATGTCCTCCATTAACACCTATTGATCAAGTTTGAGTTTGTTGGTCCCCAACCGAGTTGGGTCCTAAGAGGTTAGTCACAATAGGTTTGGGAACCCAAATGGTGCTTTTCTTGCCACCACTTTGAGCTCCCACATACTTGGCAAACACATTGCCAACTCTATCCTTCCCAAGAGAATAAACATCATTAATTATGATAGGGTTGGATGGGGTACCGTTAGTGCATGAAGAAGCAAAATGACCTTTGCCACGGCAAAGGTAGCAACACCGACTCTTCTTCTTCTTAATGGGCTCCTCAACTTGAGGAGCAATAACTTGAGTCTTCTTAGGAGGTGGCCGTTGTTCAACTTGTGGTTGAGCACGAGATTGAACAAGAGGCCGCTTCCCTAGTTGCTTCTCACTAAGAGACATCTTCTTCTTCATTGGGCAATCCCGGACATGGTGCCCTTCAAGCTTGCACTTGAAGCAAGTGATCTTGGCTGGATTCTTGATTTGAACTTGGCCCTTCTTCTTCTTCTCAACCTTGGACTTGTTCTTGATATTGGAGTTGAATCCAAGTCCACTCTTGTCATTTGGGGATTGTTGCACACTCAACATGTTGTCAAGTGCCCTCTTCCCTTCATGACGCTTTTCCAAGCCTTTCTTCAAAGAAGTGGCTTGGGCCTTGAGCTCTCCTCTTTTCTCTACATGGTTAGTGATAACACAAGAACTAGAGGAGGTAGATGCATCATTGTTAGAGCAACAAGGCAAAGCAAGTAATTCATCACATGATGTACCAACATTTTTAGTGGATGAACTACTAGGACTAGCACATGGCAATATAGCATTTTTAATTAAAGTTGTGCTAATATCCACATGAGGCTCACTTGATGTTACCTTTGTAGTGATGGCCTCATGAGCTAACTTGAGACAAGCATAGGATGCTAGAAGATCATCATTGGAGCTAGATAGCTTTTTATGATTTTCTTCCAACTCCCTATACTTGCTAGTTAGCAACTCAAGTTGAGCCCTTAGCTCAACATTCTCCTTCAAAGTAGATGCTTCAAGAAAAGTGGAGTTAGTAGCACAAGCATCATTAACTTTAGGAATAGAAGAAGATAACTTGGCAAGCTCATCATTTAATCTAGCATTTTCATTTTTCGTGACTTTATATTTAGCATGAGCATGGTCACGTTCTTTAATGATTTTAGCAATTATTTCATTATGAGACTCCTCGATAGAATTTAGTTTCTCCTCAAGAGAAGCACGAGTCTCTTGCTCTTCCTCAAGAGCATCTTCTAACGATGCTTTCTCCATAGCATCATCTCTTTCGACCTTACCCTTTTCTTCAAGGCTTGCTTCCAAGGTCTCAATAGCTTCCCCACGCTCAATAAGAGTGCTCATGATTTCAAAGAGGTTAGCTTGAGCACTTTTATTAGTAGGAATTGCTTTAAGAATCATTAGACCTTTATTTTGAAGCCTAGCATTAATTTTTTCAATATCGTCTTCTTCATCATCATTATCATCATTATTATTCTCATTGCTAGAAGAAGATTTAGCCATAAGGCAATAAGTGATGGATGAAGAGGGATAATTAATTTTTGAACTACTCAAGTTCAAATCTTGTTCCACAATTAATTGAGTTTCCTCTACATTTATATTCATGCAAGAGTTAGAGGGAACACAAGCATTTTCATCATTGGAACAAGATAAAGCAAGCATATCATCATTAGATTTATCTAAGCAATTTTTGGATGATATGCAAGGACTATCAACACTAGCATGTATGACATTTATAGTGCTATGTGTGTTTAGGTCCAAAGATGAAGCATTGCAACAAGATAGAGATAAATGATCATCAACAATGAGCTCACTATCCAAATTGCAAAGCCTATCACTACTCACCATTACATTGGATTGTGGCTTACCACATTTTGGTGAAGTAGATGAAGACGAGGACTCGTCACGGCCGGAGGTGGAGGGAGAGCAATCATCCTCAATAGAGTTGGACACTCCATATTTGTCTTGAAGCTTGGTCCAAAGCTCATGAGCGTTCCGAAAAGGCATGATTGACTCAAGCACTACATCGCTCAAAACACATGTAAGACCATTAGATGCTAGAGTATCGAGATAAGAGTTTTTCTCATCCTCTAAGGATAAATTTTGGGAATCCTTTGGAGGAGAAAAACCCATATCTACAACACTCTTTAAAATTGGGTCTATATCCCTAAAAAGATTAAGCATGCGAATTTTCCATATATCATAATTTGTGCCATTGAATATAAAAGTGGGATCGTGCACTAATTCTCTAAACGACATCTTTACTCTCTAGGCGGTAAAGCCAAACAAGAGAGACGAGGCTCTGATACCAATTGAAAGAACAACTATGCCCGAGATGTCGCCTAGAGGGGGGGGGGGTGAATAGGCGATTAAAACTTTTTCTAATTAGGGGCTTGATAATTGCGGAATAAAACTATGTGTTTAAATTAACAAGCCAACAACCTAATTACTAGGCTCACCTATGTGCACCAACAACTTATGCTAAGCAATTCAAACAACAAGGTGATAGCAAGATATGAACTTCAAGCACGAAGGCTATCACAATGTAAATTGCATAAGTAAAGCTCGGGTATAGAAATAACCGAGGCACGCGGAGACGAGGATGTATTCCCGAGTTCCTCCTTGTTAAGGGAGTACGTCTCGTTGGAGGGGTGTGAGCTCGCCACAAAAGGCCTACTCAAGATGCCACAAAGGCCTCACCCTATTCTCCGATGAACCGCACCCAAGGCTTGGTTCACCTTCCACTATCGGAATCCTTCGGGGCGGATTCCGGAGCCCTTTACAACTTCTCTTGGGGCACACGCCCACAACTCAATTGGGGGCTCCCAAACTCGTGCCGAAGCTTCACAACACGAACACTTCGCGGCACCTCCAACCGTCTAGGGTACACAATGCACCCAAGAGGCAACAAGCTCTTGGGAACACAATGCACCCAAGAGTAACAAGCTTCCAACCTTCAATCCCACGAATCACCGTGGGGAGCACAACCCGATGCAACAAATGCAAAAGGGGAAGAACACACCAAGTGGTCAAATTCTTCTCCCCAAAATCCAACCGAAGCAACTAATGCTACGGAGGGATTTAGGAGGAAGAACGGAGGAGAAACACCAAGAACTCCAAAATCTAGATCCCACAAGTTCCCCTCACTTAGAGGAGATTTTGATTGGTGGAGAGATGGATCTAGATCTCCTCTCTTGTTTCCCTAAATTTGGGCAAGAATCATCGGAGGGATTAGGAGGAATCGAGCTCTCAAAATGTTGGCAATGGAGGAGAGAGAGCTAGGGATGAGATCTACCCAGAAAATGGGGAAGAAAACCCTTTTATAGGTGGCTCTAAAAAGTGACCGTTGTAGGAGAAAACATGGGACAAAAGTGGAGAAAAAACTGCCCAGGCTGCCCGGCCAGGCCGGGAAACGAGCGAACGAAGCGAGCAGACCGGCCGGCCTGCCCCCGGCCAGGGACTGGCCTGCCAGCGTGCTGGGCCGGGGCACAGCCCGAGCCGGCCGGCCTGGTCCCGGCCTGGGCCGGTCAGGCAGCTAGCTGGGCCGGCAGGCCAACCGAGGCGCCCGGCTAGGTCCCGGCCTGGGGCCGGCCCGGCCGGCCAGACTGTTTTTTTTTTTCCTTTTTCACTTTTCAAAATTCTGTCTAATAAAATCTCCGAAATGGAAATGCAATAACTTTCGCATACGAACTCCGTTTCGATAAACTTGGACTCGTTGGAATCGTCACAACGAGCACAACAAGAATATGCAGAGAAACATCATAGTCCAAGAATATAATATAAAGATAAATGGGAAAAGGTAAAATCTCCCATTTGCAAATCGGAAATGCAATAACTTTCACCCACGAACTCCGTTTTCGATAATCTTGGACTTGTTGGAATCGTCACAACAAGCACAACAAGATTATGCATAGAAACATCATAGTCCAAGAAAATATTATAAAACCAAATGGGGAAAGTTAAAAACTCTTTTTCGCAAACGGAAAAAGCCGGAACTTTTGCAATTGACGTCCGAATGAAATGAAACCAATTTTGTTGGAAAGAGGACGACAAATGCTACCTTTGAAAATGACAAACAAGCAATGGAGATTTTGCAAAGAATTGGAAGAGAGAAATCTTCCGCTCGGATAAACCGGCAAAATCTCCAATACCGAAACCGCAATAGAAGACGCATATGAAAACCGTTTTCGGTGAACTTGGCTTTGTCATGACAAGCACGACAAGCACCAAGACCACACCACGATTCGAGACAAATAAGAACCAATAAAGATGAATGCATGGATGCAAAGGTTTGTGCTCTCCAGGACGATACGATCACGATATCCGGTCGAGAGCCCCTCTTGATAGTACGGTTACCTATCCTATAACCCGGTCTCTCACTAAACATCATGAGACCGGTAAAATAGAAACCCTATCAAGAACATACCTTTGCCTTGCGCTTAAACCACTTGAGGTCGATGAAGACGATCTTCATCTCCTCGAGACGCACCACCTTCCTCGATCGCGCTTCGGTGAAGATTCACTTGATGCTCCCCCATACACCAAGATGGGAGACACTCTCTTCGGCATATCTTCACTTGGCCTTGATTGATGATCAACCCGCACAAAGCCTTGATCAACACAAACTTCTTCCCTTAACCTTGATTCCAACAAATGGAGATCAAGCAACTCAAATGGACACACCTATAAATATAGCTCAATGCAAATATTAGTCCATAGAGATTGTCATTAATTACCAAAACTATGCATGGGGGCAACCATGCACTTTCAGGCGGCTCCTCTGTTCCCTTTGTTGGACTTGTCTAATCTATCGGGCTCTGTCCTGTCTGTATTGGTTCTGTTGGGTCTGTCCTCTTGGTGCGCCTTGCCCCTCCTTATAAAGGTGGAGGAGGCCGGCTTACATGTCGAGTCCTAGTTGGCAAACTACTCTTCTATTACAAGTTGGCAAGGTGAGTCCTTGTCCTAATCTGACTGTGGAGTCGGCCTGTTGGGCCACCCCTGATGGGCCACGTTAATCCTCCTTGCGGGTACCCGTGTCCCATATCCACGACAGGACCCCTAGATATTTAATGGGGAAAGCGCTTTTCACGCAAGAGAAAATGTCTACAAAAGGTTTGACCTCTTCATCATCCATGTTAATGGGAATGAGCTCACTTTTGTTGAAGTTTATCCTCATCCTTGAGACTTGTTCAAAGCAAACTAAAGATCTTCTAAGGTTTTCAGCTAAGTTGACGTCATTATCAACAAAAAGGATAGTATCGTCAGCATACTGCAGGCTAACGACACCTCCTGGAAATAAATCTGAGCCCAAGCCTCTAATCAGATCTTTGAGAGAAGCTTTACATTTTGGTGAGGACATCTACGACTAAATTAAAAAGAAGAGGGGAGAGGGGGTCTCCTTGCCTAAGCCCCTTCCCTGTTAAAAAGAAACTACTCTCTACATTATTTAGTTTAACCCCTACAGATCCTCCAAAAACTATCTTCCTAATTAGCAGGGTAAACTTTCTGCTAAAACCTCTTTTTTCTAGCAATTCTAAAAGGAAATCTAAATTGACCTTGTCAAAAGCCTTCTCGTAATCTAGTTTCAGAACAACCCCTTTATTTTGGGAAAATTGGTTATTTACCCAAAAGTTGAGTGGCCTTGGATTATGTACCTAAAGTTGGATGTACATTGCCACATTGGTATAATGCCCAATAAGAACTTGAAAGCAAAAAATATATATTTATAGTGCAATATTGGCAATAGAAATCTTGGATCAGCATCAATCTATTCCCAAAAAAAAAAAGATCAATCACTTGATCGCAAACCCTCAGATCGTTCAGGGATACGAGGTTGAAGCTTGCAAAGCTTCCGCCAACGCCGCCGCCGGGAGCGGCGGATCATCACCACGCCTCCACCGTCTTAGCGGCACCGTTGCCGCCGCCCGGCGTCGTCTGTCCGTCGTCGGAGCCGTCCGCATGTGACTCACGCCATTGTCTCTACCCGGCGCCGTGCGTCAGTGCGTGTAAACCTTGTCTCCGATCTATCTAGTGGACTCTACTCTTCTAGTATTGCTGTACGAACTGAGAAAATCATATATGTCGACCTTCTAGTGTTGCCGTTATAAGGTGTACTTGGATGATCAGGCAGCGGCGTAAATCGTTCATATGGTGGTGGAAGAACGATTGGGAGATAAATAAACTAAACTAAAAGTAGGATTATGTCCATACATATGCTTTGTTCAATTCTGTCTAGTATAGTGCCTTAGATATTTGTGCAGACTGTAGAGAGCCTGAGACGGTGGTACCAGTTGATTTGTGTGCGCCTGTGTATAATCTCTGCCTCTCTGCATGGATGAACAAGCGCAGTGTGCACTGATCCAACGTTGTTTGACAAGCTCTACTCGACCAGGGCTCCTATAATTACGTTTAGGTCCCTATTAAGTATTTGTGCTGTTTTCAAATCCATATTGAGTATTTTATCAATGTACAACCAATTTTGGGTACCTAATCCTAATCCAAGGTCACTCAACTTCTGGACAAATAACCAATTTTCCCCTTTATTTTTTGATTTATAGACTGAGTGGAGAACCTCATGGCCTGTCACCACGCTCTCCAATGGGGTGACGTAAGACTTCTCTTAGCGTTGACACGTTGGATATTTGTCTAGTTGGCGGAGAGAATGAAGAAATGGGAGGTTGACTTCCTTTAGCTAAGAGATGATCTCTTACGAAATAAGTGAAGACTAATTTCACCATTGTATTATTTGTCTTATCTTAGAAATACAATTTTCTATTGAAATATAATTAATTTTTATTAATTGCTAGAAATGACAATAAAAGATAATGCATTGTACAACTTATAATTTTGCCTTCTCTAAATGACGTGGATGGTTAAGAGAAGACGCGCCTTCTCTGTCATTGTACATGCCCTAACATAAATCCACCCTTGACTGATTGTCCCCACGCCGCCACGCGTTCGATCCCCAAATCAAGCGCGCGGCAGGGGCACGCGTCCTCGAGCTCCCTCACACGCCGGCGGTCGCCGCCTCCGAGCCCGGCAACGAGCTCCGCATCCTATTCGATCTCCACCCGCGGGGACCGCGCCGTCGAGCTCTCTCACGCCCGCGGGAGCCGCCGATCTCCATCACGCCGCGTCTGGTCGCGGATCTCCGCCTCCGAGCCCCGGCACCGAGCTCCGCTTCCTGTTCGATCTCCACGCACGGGCCCTCGCCGTCGAGCTCCCTCACGCCCGCGGGCGCCGCCGAGCTCCATCACGCGGCGTCTGGTCCTGGATCTCCGCCTCCGAGCCCCGCCAGCGAGCTCCGCCTCAGGTCGCCCAGTTCCGCCTCCTGTTCGATCCCCACGCGCGGGGCACCTCGCCGTCCAGCTCCCTCACACCCGCGGGCGCCTCCGAGCGCCCTGACGTAGCATCTGGTCGCGCAGCTCCGCCCCGAGCTCATCTCCAACGCCAAAGCCGACGCCTCGCCTGTTCGTCACCAACCCAGTCTGAGATCCCTAAGGTGTGCCCATGTTCGTCTCCCATTGATGCTGAATTGTTTGATTAGACTCCAATTGCTTGACCCATGTGTTAGATCCCTTAGGATCATCTAGGGTAGATCAAACGAGTAGCATCTTTTAGGGTTTTGCCCTTCTTGCGGATATTAGTGTTCGGAGAGAGGGATCCCGTACCTTCACCTTTCCTTGAGGAGGAGCTGGAGCCGGGCATGGTGGGTGTGGCCGGCGATGGTAGTGAGTGGCGGGGTGGTGGTGCTTCCCGTCGCTTGCCGGCATTCCTCGATCGGTAGGTGGAGGTGGAGTGGCCACGACTCTGTCTTGGCGTACGTGCCCTAGTGGTCCCCACCTCCCTTTTATAGCCGGTGCGACAGGGGCCCTAACCCAACAGATTGGTCGAGCACCCCCGATCAGGGCGCTGGATCATGGGTCACCGTGGACCGTTGGGTCCAACGGTTGGAGATCAACCTAACATTCTCTCCCTTATCTCAACTTTTCACTTTTACTCATTTCAGCACAGATCAGTACATAGAGCATGTTTCATTGTCACAGCTCAATTGCCGGTAGAATCAGACAGTTACAATATACCTCTCTGTTTTGAAATAAATTCTTTGATCTTTTTGGGCCTCTTTATTGTCCGGAAATCATATAGACTATACCATAAACCCATGTCGACTATGTGTTCTCCAAAACACACTGGGTGTTAAGCCTTTAATTAGCAGATCTGCAAACACTTGTGTGTTTCTTTTATCTGTTCTTCTGACGCTCCAAGCATTTCAACATAATTCCGGACTTTCTTCTTTACAACGTATAACTCTGTGTCAATGTGTTTGGCACCACACTTGACTCGTTGTCTTAGGAGTGAATTACCTAATGGTTATTGCTGCTGTCAACCATTATCAATTCCGGGTACAGGTTTCCTTAACCATTTTGCCTGTCCCTTAGCCTCATATGATGCTATAACATGTCTTTACATCACACTGATGTCAAGATTTTAATTCTTTGGAGCTTTTCCACACAAAAACTCTAAATGTGAAAATTTAGTGACAATTGTGGATTTCGCTATGCATTTCACAAATTCTTTGTTTGTACTCACAACCTTTTGAGAGCACTCTTATAGATCTATCTTTGTACTCACAACCTTTTGAGAGCACTCTGTTTCTTTTAGCATGAGGCCGATATCTTTGATTCCATTCCAGTGATCTATATCTGGATTGGACATTGCCAAAACAACCCGGATACGTGAATTTTCAGGGTAATATTGAGCAACCAACAGCGGAAGCATATGGTACCATATCCATTTGATCCTTTCTATGTTATCTCTTGGAACACTAAAGTTCTCAATTCCATTACCCTTGACAATGAAAACAGGCGTAGGTTTTCTCGACATGCATGCTTTAGAGACTTCTTCTCAGCATGTCTATTTGATATTTCTAATACCCCTTTTCTTCTTTTCTCAGTAAATCTCTATACTTATAACGAGAGACACTCTATCGAGAATACTCTTTTGAGGATAAGAACTTCTTTTCTCTGCCGGTAGTAGATTGACATCACCACTAGCAAGTAGGATATCATCCACATACACGGGATTAGGAAATGAATTTCCCATTCTATGAGTTTGCACAAATGCGATTGTCCTCTCATTTTCTTTAACCCAAAATAACTTCTTATTCTAGAGACTTGCTCTAGTCCATAAGATCCCTTGTGTTCTTTACTTTCATCCGATGTAAGTCAGATCTTTATGTGCCATTAGCACTCATTATAATTTGTTTATTCTCTTAGCGTAAATCTTTCGATTTAAAATCGCTTTTTACATATTTCCTTTGGAGTCACATTGTTGTTGTAGACCCTTTATAGCCTACTGTTTTGGCTCCATTGGAAATTACTTATGAGTCCCAAACATCGTCGGGATTCACATAGTCTCTAATCATTAAGACAAGTAGACACTTGTCAAAATCGATTGAGCGCTTCTTATAATTTCTGTAAATGAGGTAATTTCTGTAAATGAGGTGGGATCGACCTTCATTTAAATTTCTCTGATATAGACTTTATAGTCATCTGTTTTTCTTATATATGGGGATGTTGTTGCTCTGTCATTGTCATTGCCAAGAGGCAATTAATTCTGTAGTCTTCTATTGCCAAAAAGGCAATAGCTCTTACAAGGACCTAAAACACGAGATCCATGTTTACTTGTTCATCTCTATTATAAAACAACAAGCTCCCCCAGATAAAATCTGTTTGATCCTTAGGTATGTTCATACCATGCTCCCCCAGATTACTCCATTTTCTCCAAAATGGTGTATCCTTAATCCTTTTATTTGGGTTTATTCTGTCAATCTGTCTTCTTTATGGAACTTTGAGTACCGTCCTTAGTCTCCTTTCGGAGCTGTAAAATATCCAAGAATACATCTATCTCTTTACTTTTGGGGTATCGTTATTGTGATCGTCGTACTCCCCAGACGATCACAATTCATCATAGATCACTTAGGGGTTCTATTCTGTAACACTCTCTATCTCCCCCTCAAAATGTGGCAAGAACCTTTTGCCACAATTTCGAAACTTTGATTATCTGCTTTATTCAAAATGAAGTTGTCTTTTAACGTATGGGAGTACTTTTTCCTCATTCCTTTTTCATAACTCACAAGAGTTCTTTCTCAATGGTGCTTTTGCAAGTCACACTTGCATATCAATCTTATCTTTAGGTTCGTTTGTGACTTTATTCTCTTTTGATTCATTAAGTGATTTATAACTATGACACATAAAGTGTGCGGTCGATATAAAAACACATGAGTCATCACATCTTTCTCCTGTCATACAGGATAAGTTCCTTGTCAAAATTTTCTCCCACCATGCCGGTATTTTCCCAGACTTTTCCCACCACGTGGGTATTATTATCGTCTTTTCCCGTCATGCGGGTATTATCGTCTTTTCCCGTCATGCAGGTAATTAAGAGACATAGATGCCACAACTGGCTCTTTAGACTGCATATTGAATCATCAAATTCAGAAATAAATCTGAGAGGGTGTTTGGTTAGGCTTTTTACATGGCTTTTGGCTTTGGCTTATAAGCCACAAAAGCACCTAAGCCAAAAGGAAAAAAGTCTAACCAAACACCCTCTGAATACTCTTTTGTACACATGCTTAATCCAACGTTGGTCAAATTAAGCATTCATGTTGCCCGTTTAATTTTTTTCTTCATATAGAGTACATGATAGAAATTCGTTAAACAAGACTCTGAATGATTTATCTGTTTTCTGCATGGAGAGTACATGAAAGACATTTGTCAAACAAGACTCTCGATGATCTATTTGTATAAGTTTTGTCAAACAAGACATTTGTCAAACAAGACATTTGTACATGAAAAGTTCTTTTTCTTTTGCGGTCATTCTTTAGAGAGAACATACTCTCTCACTTTATGACCTTACTTGGTCATCTTTCGGGTCACAAGTACCCATCCTTTTTCTTTCACGAATGAAAGCATGAGAATCTTTGTCTGAGAAAACATTCAATAATAATAAACAATAATGAGCATAAAATTAACCCTCCATTGTTCTGGTTAAAGATATGCACATTAAAACTTTAAAAACTTTCTGTTATATTCTAAATCACCGTTGGGCAGAATTAGAATTAAACATCATCTTTCTACACTAATTCTATATCACCGTTGGGCAGAAATAGAATCAATGCACAAAACTTATAAACAGTATGATGATAATGTTTCTATTACAATAAAGAACTCTATTTAGAAAATAACATTATCATCGATTCTATTGCAGTGGAAACATGAAAAATACATATTTCTATAGTTCAAGAGCATTTCTTGATCTTTTATCTTTTCTCTGAAAATTGATCACTTAGATGCAAAATTATCAGAGATCTAGCCCTTTGACTATAGAACTCATATAATTATAGTACTGCTATCATCAACGTTGGTCAGAAAATAACAATACCATAATTAATCTGGTAAACAAGTATTTCTCTTTTTCCTCCTCTCTAATTAAATTTTCCCGTTGGTTCCAATTTAATTAGAAGAGTCCTTTTATTTTACAGTAGAAACTGTAAAATATTCTCTGTATTTTTCACAAACATTGCACTGTTCTGGTCTGTTCTCTATACAAATTCATTAAATTTGAAAAGAGATCATCTTTTAACAAATTCTTTGTCTTAAAAGACTTTTCTGTCCTTTAAATAAAATTCTCCTAGAGAATTTAATTAAAGCTCTTAATAAATTCACAGTGGCTGTATGTCTTTTCTTTTGATCTCTAAACAAATTTTGCAGTGAAATCTTTAACAGAATCATAAACATTGCAATAATCACTTTAACATGCTCCTCTTAAATTTTAATTCTCACTTTTAATTCTTTTAACCTTTTAAATTTAAAAGGAGCACATTTCTCTATTTGCAGCGGAAAAACATGAATACAAAAATTCATGAACTTTATACTTTTCAGAAACAATTCTTTTACTTTTCTTTTCTTTTCTGTTTCCTAAACAAATTTTTCGTTGGACAATTTTGAATAGGAAAAACTAGTTGAAATTTGTCCAAAATTTGAACAAAAAACAAATAATAAAGCTTCTGGAAAAAACAGAAACAGAAACTGTTATGTGAGGCCCACGACCTGTTGAGCGGCCGGTTTTTATCTGTCGCGCGAGGCAACGCGGAAACGGCCCACGGCCCAGTCGCACGCGCGCCCGCAGCTGCGGCCTTCTCGACTTTCGGCCCAAAGGCCCGCGGGATCTCGGTTGATCAAAACCGGGAGAGCGCCCCCCCCTCCCCCCGGCCGAAACCCTAGCTCACTTTCTTCCCTCATCTTTCTGTCCGCGACTGCGACGCTAGGCATAGGGTTTCTGCCGGCCGGCCAGCTGCCGGGGAAACGCCACCGCGCCGAGCCCGCCGGAGAACGCGGCCGTTCCGAGCTCCCCCCTTTCCCCCATCTTTCTTTCCTCAACGGTGGAGTGGCGGCGCCCCCCGCTGGTCCTCTTGCCGGCGCGTGCGTGCACCCGAGGGTGGGCGCACCGCCGTCAAGCGGCTCAGTTGGTGGCGCCCTTTGCCGGCGGCGGCCGGTGATGGAGGCGGTGCCCTTTGCCCCGAATGGCTCCTCTGTTTTCTTTGCCCCCGAGGGGGTGTGTTCTTCGACTGGTGCCCCTTTTGGTGCGGACCAGATCGAGAGGAACGGGCGCGGCACGGACGGCGGTGCTCCTTTTCCGACGAGATCCGGTAAGCTTTCTTTGCCCTTTGCCCTCTTTCTAATTAGGGTTAGGGTTCCAATCGGGGTGATCTTTTCCTTTCCTTTTTCGATTCGGTGATTTTCTTTTGATTTCTTTGCTACTGAAAAATCTAGAACCCTAGCATGCTCTGATACCATTGTTAGATCCCTTAGGATCATCTAGGGTAGATCAAACGAGTAGCATCTTTTAGGGTTTTGCCCTTCTTGCGGATATGAGAGAGATAGAGAGATCGGAGAGAGGGATCCCGTACCTTCACCTTTCCTTGAGGAGGAGCTGGAGCCGGGCATGGTGGGTGTGGCAGGCGATGGTAGTGAGTGGTGGGGTGGTGGTGCTTCCCGTCGCTTGCCGGCATTCCTCGATCGGTAGGTGGAGGTGGGGTGGCCACGACTCTGTCTTGGCGTGCGTGCCCTAGTGGTCCCCACCTCCCTTTTATAGCCGGTGCGACAGGGGCCCTAACCCAACAGATTGGTCGAGCACCCCCAATCAGGGCGCTGGATCATGGGTCACCGTGGACCGTTGGGTCCAACGGTTGGAGATCAACCTAACATTGTAGTTTACATGTTGCTTGATTCGTCTCCAATTGCTTGATTCGTTTCCAAATGCTGAATTGCTTGGTCATGTAGTTTACCTGTATGCTAATTACTGTGGACATCCCATATAATTAAGCCATGTGATGAAGCATATATCATCTCTCACGTAAATATTTCTTTAATTTTATCACTGAATCTGTTGGAATCCATGCATGGCTTCCAATTGTATCTGCTGGGAGCCTACTGTATTTAGGCTGTCCGTAATTCTTCATTTTTAATCTGGTATCTACTTGTTTTGTTTGGATTCCTATTTCAAACAGATATCTAGTATCTTGTTCAGATTGGCAGCAGTAGTGGTCCTTACTGTCAAATCTGGACGGTTTCCCCCGAGGATCCAGTTACCTGTGTAGCTTTGACTTGGGGTTACCAGCACTCCAGCAGTAGCATATCCATTCAGATTGGAAGTCGGTCTAGGACCTAGTAGCGTGATACTGTTCTAGTAGCTTTGACTTATACTCATTGTTGCGACCTCACAGAATGACTGTTACTGTGATGGTTTCATACTGGTCAGTAATTAATAGGTTCATTGCTTTCTTAGAGGAAAGGAAGAAAAACTAAGTGGAGGAAATAGGGAGTAACAGATTTTAACTAGTTGGCGATATATCAAATAATTTTTTTGAGGAAATAAAGTAAAACCAATTAATTGCAGCCCGCTGAACCAGTTTTGGGGGGGGGGGGGGGGGGGTCAAATGCACATATTGAAGACCTTGCTGATAGTGATGAGAAAGTACCATAGCTGCTCCGTGAATGGGTGCACTTTCCCCACAAGGAACTTTTTTTTTCGAGAAAACGCAAAGGGTTCTTTGCGTTTCATTGCATTGAAAAGATAGGGTGTTCGTTTACAATCCTCCTAAGAGGCAAGGTATCAGATTACATCACTTAGTGCACATCCCAGGTGGGTGGTAGGAGAACTCTCAGACCTAGGGCGCCGGCTCGTGCCCACATTCCGGCTTCCTCCTTGATCCTGGATACCAAGTCGTGTACACGAGGCCGTGCTCCTTCGAAGGTGCAGTCGTTCCGCAGTTTCCAGACCATCCATGGCGTAAGGAGGGCGATGGAGGCGAGGCCTTTGCGCATCGGCTTGGGCGTGTTGGGCTTGGCATTGGTCCACCACTCAGTGAGGGAGCTTTCCTGGCTTGGTGCCGCGATCGGCACACGGAGCCAGGCAAGGATCTCATGCCAGGTTTGCCTGGTGAATGGGCACTCTAGGAGGAGGTGTCGCATTGTTTCAGGAGCTTGAACGCACAAGGGGCAGGAGGGTTGATGTGGTAGTCCTCGTCGCGCCAAGCGGTCTGCAGTCCAGCAGCGGTCAAGGTTGGCCAGCGCCCACAAGGAACTATGGTAAACACAAAAGCACACAATGCTGTGGAGTCGCTGTTGTTGCAAGGACATCAAGCTTTTCTAGTGCAAAAGACAAGAACCCATCTTCAGGGAACGTCTATTATTATGGTTGCATCACAGAAATAGTTGAGCTGAATTATTCAAACGTAGGACATGTGGTGTTATTTAGTTGGGCTGGCTGTCACATATACAATGTGCTTTGTGTTGATTTCAACTTCATGACAGCTAAAACAGAGAAATTTTAACTTTAGACATGTGGTTGCATATTGTACTTTCAATTCACAAAATCCTCAAATGACATTCCCCTTCCCCAACTTCCTTGTCATTTTCTAAAAAGCCTGCAAATATTTTTTGAGGCATTTTCCCCACTTTTTGAGGCCTTTAAAAATGCCTCCTAACTCTGAACGTGGTGTAGTGGGAACGGAACAGAAAGAAAAACATCGACCGCTCGTCGCCTCCTCATCTCTCGATAGTTCTCCGGTGGCGGCATGTCTCGGCGACATCGCGTGAGTGCCCCCTCTCTTCCCCGAGCTGGTTTCGCAATTTGTGAAAAGGTCGTCTTGTTCTTGCTTCTTGTGCTCGTCTATTCTGAAGGCTCTAGTTTCTTGCGAGATTTCTCTTCTTTTTTCCCGATTTTTCCTTGTTGCCAAGTGAGGTTTTTTGCAGGGTTTATTCTTTCTAGTTCTTGTCCTTTTGATGCAAAGAAAGATTGCTCTTCTTACATTTCCTTTCTGCTCTTCTTACATTGTTCTTTGGTGTCAACTCTGGGATGTCTGCTGCTGTTCCAGCATTTACTGTGCTACAGTGTTTACTAGTAGCCAGTACGAGATGGACATATGGTCATGATGTACTTCTCCCCATTCTTTGTTCATTTGCGCCCTGTAGTCTTGAATCTAGCTTATCCGCGGTCGGGTGGTAAAGTATCCAGTCCTGAATTCCTGGTGGCCGATGTTTGGATGTTATGTTTTCCTGTGACGATTTACTCCTGCCGTTTATAGTGCTCATGTACTCTTAACTTCTACATCTCCATTCTGGAGGCGGAATCTTGATGATTGTGTTATATCGTGGGAGGATCTGTATTTGCTAGTAACCTATGAGCCTAATTGGTTGCAAGTAATGCTTCATTTTTGGTCAGCTGCTGACTATTGTTTACATTAGCGGTTGAGACCGAAGTTACGGAGACTTATTTTAGGTTGCATTTGCCGGTATGAAGATCCCTGAGCTAGAAATTGGTGCTTTCCTTTTTAAGTGCAAGGTTGTAGGCTGTACTTCTTTGTGCAAGTCCGTGTGTTATGCAGATTTGATAGTAGTATTTTGATTTCTGTACTAGCAATTTTATAAAGATACATATGGTCTTCATGTTACTGGTTGACAACATGTATCATTGATTATGTTTGTAATCATAATATATGGATTATGGGTAGTAACAAAAGTATCCCTTTGCATTTTCAGGTTGAGCTTGAAGAAAAACCTGCTAGGGGGTATGCATTTTCAGTACTGTGTCTTTTTTTGTGTACTTATATTTCCATCAACATCTAGTGCATTTCTTGGCATGGAAGCTAGCGCTATCCATTGATAGTTGTTTCTAATAATATCTTACTCAACTTGTTTAAAAAATAGGGATTGGCTACAGTTTAAGTTGTTGGCAGAAGAAGCTGGGAATCTGTGTTTTCTCAAGCACTATGATAAAGCATGTAAGGAACTGCCATTGCCATGCCGCACTAATGCATACAAAATCTTCAAATCATCAAATCAGACAAATACATGTGCAGAGATGGCAGCACGGTTCTATTACAACAAACTTTACCCCGTAAGCACCCCCCCCCCCCCCCCCCCCCTCTCGCACAGACACACACAGCATAAATTCATTGTATGTTCCTTTTGTTAGGGCCAATTCCTCAATGACCTGGAGGTGATGGACAGTCAAACATTTGACCGTATTAGATATGATGATACAGCCGATAAAAAGGCCTATTTCCATGTGAACTTCAGAGCTAGGACACCATCAAGAGCTAATAACTCGTCGATCTTCTTTGCTGAGCTTAGTGGGATCGAAGGACCAGAAAGAGTAAACATGTGCATTCAGTTAAACCCAGGTAATTTTGCTAACAATGCATATTTATGATGTTGCGATTAGTATTCATGTTCAAATGTTTGGTATTGTGGAACATATGCAGGTGAAATGGATAACTGCACCTTTTGCACAGGAATCTGGCATCCCCGAGAGGGTTTTGTTGGCTGTATGGGTCCCCACACCAAAAAACACAAGATGTGAGTTAAAAAAAATTAGAATCTGTTGCTACCATTTGGAGTTCCAAGTAGCAATATGTTCTTTAAGAACAGCGGTAGTACATCATCTGATATCTGAAATGTGATCTTCATTTCTATATTTCAGATTCTTAGCAGGAAACCCAGACTGCCTTCGAGATGCACTGAATTCATCTCAATTTCCTGCTATCCCAAAACCTCTGCCAGAAGACGATAGTAGGAAGCTAGCAGCAGCAGCAACTCATGACTTACCTAAGAGAGTACGAGGTGTGTAGACCAGTCGAATATTTTCGATATGTTGCCGACATCTTTAGATATGCATCTCAGTCAAATTACCAATGAAAAAAATTCGTGATGCCAGGTGCTATTTATTTTGTCCCAATTACTCTTCTCTTCCGTACCATATAAAAGTTTGCTTATTGCTATGCATATATTTTCTTTCCCTCTCAAGTGTCAAACCTTAATGTTCTTGATATGTATACAAGTAGGGCACATTCTGATGTTAGTCTGCTGTTCTTGTTCAGCAAATCGGCTTGATGAACTTAAGCTTCGGACACCCAGCGCGCAACCTCGACCAGCCCACTCAAGCTCTAAACACCGCCGACCTCGACCATCCTGTGGTGTTTGAAGCACCAGCTCTACAGTGGTATACACACTAAGAGAATTCAGCCGAGCTCTGATCAAATGTAGGTTACGCAAGCAAGATCAAGTATCTGTTGCTGTGGTGTTTGAAGCACCAGCTCTACAGTAGTACACACGCCAAGAGAACTCCGGTAAAATGTAGGATACGCAAGCAAGATCGATTATCTGTTGCTGTGGCCTGTGACTGAGCTACTCCATGAGCGTATCTCTCTCTGGTTGCGCTAGACATTGAAGTTTTGTGATTTAAATGAGGATGACCAAGACAAATGGCATTACTCCTATAAAGGTTGCTGGACTACCCGCCTCCTCCGGCGCTCTCCTGTGCGCATTTCCTGCTGGCAATGCGATTGAGTTGACCAAAGCTTGACCAGTACTAATTTTTCTTTACCACCGTTGGATTTGGTCAAAACTTGTTTCACTTTTGGGCCTAGGCTCGCGCGGGGCCTGCTTTTCAGTGCGCTGAAACTACTCTTCGTGTCGCCTGGTTTTAGTGCTCCGTGGTGGACAGCGTCCTCGTCTCTTCGCGGCGCGAAAGGGCAAGGTCACGCTTGTGTGGTGGACAGCAAAAATATCTACGCATCCTCTCCCCCAATCCCCTCACGTCTCTCCTTCCCCAATCGCCTCACACGTTTCTCCTCCCTAATCCCCGCCGCCATGCGCCTCCTCCGCCCCTCGCTCCCTTCTTCCAGGTGTTCAGCACCATTCTCTCCCCTCCCGCACGCTCGTCTCCCTCTTGCTTCTTTCCGGCGCCGTCCCTAGCTGTGCGTGCTCCTCCTACAGCCCGCTAATCATCGTGCTGATGAGGGTGTCGTGGAAGAGCAGAGCGGCAGGGTCTTTTTGGTTGGGGTGGAGGAGCAGGGGAGGCCGACGGCGGGGGAAGGAGGAGCAAGGCTAACGGCGCGGAAAAGAAGCAGCAGAGGCGGCGCTCCTCTACCTCTTCTAGGCAGTGGGGTGGATCTGCAAAGGAGATGAATAGGCTGGTGACATGAGGGCTTGTCTTCGATCTACTTTACCGATGGAGCTCCAGGAGGCTGGTGCATATGAGGTGATTTCTCCCTTGTTTTCTCCTTCAAGTTAATTGTTTCGGCTGATTCGCCTACTTAATGTCACCTGAAAACTCAATCTCAAGAACACACGCGAAGGATGAACTCAAGCAATGGACTAGCTTATTCAGAGACAGGGAGAGAGACAGGGTTTAAGCCAACAATCTCCCCCTCAACCCTGGCTCGCAACCTTGACGTCGATGATCCTCACTTTGCCGCGCAGCTCCTGGAAGTGAACACGGCCTAGCGCCTTCGTCAGAATGTCCGCCTTCTGCTCGCAGGTTCCAATGAACTCCACGAACACCATGCCTTTCTCAACGCAATCACGAATGAAGTGATAGCGCAGATCAATGTGCTTGCTGCGGTCGTGGAGCACTGGATTCTTGCAGAGCGAGATGGCAGATTTGTTGTCGATGAAGAGTGTTGTGGGAGCAGCGTCTTGACTGAGCAGCTCCCCGAGCAAGCCAGCAAGCCAAACACCTTGGCTTGCTGCCGTAGCCGCCGCGATGTACTCCGCCTCGCATGAAGATGTCGCGACAACCTTCTGCTTCTGCGATTGCCAGCTGACAGGACTGCTGCCAAGGAAGAACAGCACGCCGGAGGTGCTCTTCCTGGTGTCCACGTCGCCGGCGTGGTCTGAGTCACTGAAACCTGTCAGTGTCTCGTGGTCACCACGGCGATATACACAGCCGTGCGTGAGCGTGCCCGAGATGTAGCGCAGGAGATGCTTGACTGCCGCAAGGTGATCAGCCGCTGGTGCCTCCATGAACCGGTTGAGAAAACCCACGGCGAAAGCGATGTCAGGACGAGTGTGCACCAGGTACCTCAAGCTGCCGATGACGCTGCGGTAGAACGTGATGTCCACATGTGCCTCCTTGCTCTCCTTGCTCAGATGGCAGCGAGCCTCCATCGGAGTATGCGTGGCATTGCAACCCGCCATGCCTGCTCTCACCAGCAGTTTCCTGGCGTACGCCGTTTGCACGATCGTGGTGCGGCCATGCTCCTGCTTCACCTCCAGCCCGAGGTAATACCTGAGTAGGCCGAGATCACTCATGCTGAAAAGGCGTTGCATCTCCTCCTTGAAATGCTGAACCTCCTGCTTCTCTGCTCCAATGATGACGAGGTCGTCCACGTACACACCGACGATGAGGAGCGCGTCCCCGACTCCTCGTGCATACACGCCGTGCTCCGTGACGCTGCGTGTGAATCTGAGTGACACCAACACCAAGCTTGAATCAAGCTTCGCGTTCCAGGCACGTGGAGCTTGCCGCAGCCCGTACAGCGCCTTGTGCAGCTTGTAGATGCCGTGTTCGTGTACGTCGGCGACGAACCCCGGCAGCTGTGACATGTAGACTTCCTCCTCGACGTCCCCGTTGAGGAACGTAGACTTCACGTCCATGTGGTGGACCTCCCATCCACGGTGAGCCGCCAATGCGAGAATGAGCCGTACAGACTCGAGTCTTGCCACCGGCGCGAACACCTCGTCAAAATCCACGCCGGCGCGCTGGATGTAGCCCTTTGCGACGAGCCGGGCCTTATGCTTGACGATGTGGCCGTGCTTGTCACGCTTGACCTTGAACACCCATTTGAGCCCGATGGCGCATTGCCCTGTAGGTAGAGAGGTGAGTGTCCAGGTGCTGTTGTCGTCGATGGACTGGAGCTCGTCCAACATTACACGGCGCCAGCAGTCCTCGCGTTCTGCTTCTGCAAACGTTGCTGGTTCTTCTCCGGCCACAAGATGCAGCTCTTCTTCGTCATCAGAGAGCGGTGCGGGTGGACGCTGCGCCAGCGTCGATGGACTAGCCGGGCCACCGAGCAGGTCTCTGACAAGCCTGAAGCGATGTGGCTTGTTCGGGTCATCATCCGCGTCGAGCGTGTCCGCGAACGCCGGCGGCGGTGACACGAATCGCACGGCTGCAACCTCTGGGGAGTCCACCCTGTTGCCGTCCTCGCGTGCTGGAGAAGATGTACTATTGTCCGATGTCGGGCTATCAGTGATAGGAGAACACGCCTCAGCAGGCGTATGTGTTGTGGCCGCGCTCTCCCATCCCTTCTCTGCCGCGGCAGGGGTTTTGCCCCTTTTCTCTGCCGCTGCAGCAGCTCGCGTGTACTGAGGGTACTCGACGGTGAACTCACTGCTTGCAGGTGACTCCCCCGACGCCTCCCAGTTCCAGCGTGCTTCTTCATCGAAGATTACGTCACGTGACACACGTGGACGCGCTTGGAGATGGGATCGTACATCCTGTACGCCTTGGATCCCGTGTCGTAGCCGATGAAGACCATGGGAGAGCTGCGGTCATCCAGCTTCTGCAGGTGTGGGCGTGCAGCCTTGACATGACCTACACACCCAAAGACACGAAGAAATCGCACTTCTGGCTTTACTCCGTGCCATGCTTCGTAGGGCGTCATGCCGACAACGGTGCTCGTGTAGCAGCGGTTGAGGATGAACGCCGCAGTGAGCACGGCCTCGCCCCAGAACTTGTTTGGCACCTGCTTGGCCTTGAGCATGCTCCGTGCCATGCCCAGCACGGTCTGGTTTCGCCGTTCGACTTCGCCGTTCTGCTGCGGCGTGTACGGCGCGGTGAGGTGCCGTTGTTCTCCATGTTCCTCGCAGTGCTTGTAGAAGGTGGCCGAGGTGAATTCCCCGCCACGGTCTGTACGGAGTACGCGCAGCTTGTGCCCGCACTCGACCTCGGCCGCCGCTTGAACCTTGACGATGGCACGCGCTGCTTCGTCCTTGGATGCGAGGAGCTCAACCCACATAAATCTGCTACGATCATCGATTAGCAGAAGAATGTAGCGTCGACCCCTCGGTGTTGGAGGTGTGATTGGGCCACACAGGTCTCCGTGCACAAGCTCGAGCGGCTTTTTCGCTCTGTAGTGTGCCTTCTGCGGGAACAGCAGCCGCCGCTGCTTGCCGGCGAGGCACGCCTCGCAAAGCTCGTCGGCGTGCTCGATGTGTGGCAGCCCTCGCACCAGGCCATCGCGCGCCATCTTCTGCAGGCCGTCGAAGTGTAGGTGTCCAAGCCTGGCGTGCCAACGCCAAGCGTCGGACACATGCCCCATGGCAAGGCACACTGGACGAACAGGTGAGAAGCGCATCTTGTACAGACGATTAGGGGACCTTGTTACCTTCATCAGCAGGCGATCACGGCTGTCGCGCACGGTGAGGATACCCCGGCGGATGTGGATGTCGTACCAGCTCTCATCGACCTTGCCGAGGCTCACGACGCTGCTTCTGAGCGCCGGGATGTAGAAGACCTTGGTGAAGGCGCGGTGGTCTCCCCCGTCGACAGCGAACACGACGGTGCCACGCCCGTGGATGTCCACCACTGAGCCATCCGCGAACCGGACCTTGCCCCTTACAGAGCGGTCCAGCACGGCGAAGGCGTCGACGGAGCCGGTCATGTGGTTCGTTGCGCCCGTGTCAAGAAACCAGACCTCACCGGCTTGGTCTTCAACGAGGGAGGGCGTGACCACGGCTCTTTCTTCGTGGAGAAAGACATGCCCCCCGCTCTGGCTGACAGTCTCCGGCGCGGTGATCACCGCGGTTGGAGGCGCGGTGACCACGCAGTCTGGCCCTCGTGCACCTCCTTGACGCACGCCATCATCAGTCCGGGTCCCTCATCTTTTTCCACCTGGACAAGGTTAGCCGCACCCTTTGCCGCTGCTGCAGCCTCATCACGCTGCTTCTTGCGGCATTCACGGGCCCAATGGCCCTTCTTGCTGCAGTACCGGCACTTGTTGGTGTCGTCGCCGGTGCCGCGTTGTGGCGGGGCCTGTTGAGAAGGCTGCCCACCCCTGCGCCCCTCCTGGGCGCGGCTGTTGCCACGGCCGTCAGGTTTGCCACCGGATCCACCTCCGCGTGGCTGCCTTTTCCTCGCTTCCCACTCCTCCGTGAGGAGGGGCTGGCCACCGGAGGTTGGCTGATCGCCGTCCAGCCGTTCCTCCACCGCTCGGAGGTGCCCAACGACCTCCTCCACCGTGAGGGTGGTTGGATCGAGCAGTGTCTCGATCGAGAACGCAATCTGCACGAAGCGGGTAGGAACGACAGAAAGGAATTTCCTGACAACTTTCTCTTCGTCTACCTCGTCTCCCTGGGAGTGCAGAGCAGAGGCGAGATTCGAGATTCTCATCGCGAACTCGTCAATCTTCTCAACAACCTTGAAGCAGATGGTCTCGAATTCCGTTCGCAGCCGCCGCACGCGTGAGTCACGCACGCGGTCGTTCCCGTGGTGCTGAAGCCGAATCGCCTTCGCCTCCCACGCCGCCTTGGCCGTCCCCTTCCCGATGAGCATGCAGTGCATCTCTGACGGGGTGGAACGGAGCAGGGCCGCCAGTGCCTGCTTGTCCTCGCGGCGGGGGACGGTGTCGTCCTCGATGGCGTCCCACAGCGATGCGGCCTGGAGGTTCACCTCCATGACCATGGCCCAGTGGGTGTACTCGCCGCGCTTGAGCATCGGGAAGGAGAGGTTGGTGCTGCTGCCGCCTCCGGACTCTCGCACCACCTGCTGCACCACGATCTCTCCGCCACCTCTCCTCACCCTGCTCCCGCGGCTCTGCGATCGCCGTCGCTGCGTGGGAGGTGGGGTCTTGGACTGGCCGGAGTGGTTGCCGCCGCCGCTCGACATGGCCACAGAATCTCAGCTCTGATTCCAATTGTCACCTGAAAACTCAATCTCAAGAACACACGCGAAGGGGATGAACTCAAGCAATGGACTCGGGTGTTTTTTGTGCTGCGCACTCGAACTGCAGCTTTTCTACTTTCTATTTATTCATCCGAAGAAGCGAACGAGTCTCACCACGAGCTCCACTACCGAACGTGCCATCCCATGCTCCGAGCTGCGTGCTAGACGATCCTACAATTCTGCTGACGGCGCACAGATCGCAACCGCCAGATGAGCTACAAACTAGCTGAAGAAAATGCTAACAGAAACACTACTTAACTGACGAAACTGAAAGTGTAAAAACTGACACCTACACCTAGCTTATTCAGAGACAGGGAGAGAGACAGGGTTTAAGCCAACACTTAAGATATTGCTGTTCAGGTATTGTAGAGTTCTTAGCGCTAGGTTGTATTGTTCATGCCACTGTTTTTTACTACCTTTGTGGCTGAAGATTACTGAGACTGTTTGGACTGAATTCTGATTATGTAGCATTGTTCCGTCTGAGAGAAATAGCATATTGATTAATTGGCTAAACCTTGAGATAAGAGATTTCTAGCAAGAAAATAAAAACTGAAGTATCTTCCCCTAATGGAGTATTAGATAATAATCACACTTTCTATGGGTTGTTGCTCCTGTGGATAACAAATAAATGGTGTTTATATGGATCTAGGCCAAGATTCAGATTTTCCTGTGTTTTATACTGCAGTTGACATGCTCTCGTCTGTGGTGAGAATATATATGCAGCTAGGCCAAGATTCAGATATTGCTGTTCAGGTATTGTAGATTTCTTAGCGCTAGGTTGTATTGTTTATGGCACTGTTTTTTACTACCTTTGTGGCTGAAGATTACTGAGACTGTTTGGACTGAATTCTGATTATGTAGCATTGTTCCGTCTGAGAGAAATAGCATATTGATTAATTGGCTAAACCTTGAGATAAGAGATTTCTAGCAAGATAATAAAAACTGAAGTATCTTCCCCTAATGGAGTATTAGATAATAATCACACTTTCTATGGGTTGTTGCTCCTGTGGATAACAAATAAATGGTGTTTATTAATTTGCCATAAGACAATTACCTAATGGGAAGTAGATGTATGCAGTTGTTCGTGCGCATATATGTGATTTAGTGTCTCGCAGTTTGGGTAGATTAATTATTTTCTCTTGTTCATGGTATGTTTGATTGAAGTTACCGAAGTTGCTTCATGGTTTATGGATAAATGATTTACAAAAAAGCAAGCTTGTTGAGTGAATTTGGATCATTTGATAAAGAACCATTCTGAAGAAAATATCCATGCCCTTTATGTTATGAATAGGTTCTAAAAACAGTCTTGGTGAAAAGTGTAGTTCCATATGAAGGTTTCCCCCATTTATAATCAAAGAGACAAGAAAAACTATAAATAGACATTAAAAAGTGTAGTTCTTTAGGAATTGGCTAAGCGATTTATCTTTTTAATGTCTATTTATATATTTTATTTTATTTTCCTCTTAGTTGAATTAGCTTTATTACTGTGTAACAGTCCAACCATATGTATACTATCCAAGCTCTTTCTTGTCTCTTTGATTTTTGTACATCGCTTTGGTTTATGCTCGGTTTGGGGTGCAATCTGCCTGTTATCTTTTGGGATTGTTGTTTGACAGGATAGACAAGCAAATGGATATGTGAAAATATGGGGATTGGCCAACGATATATAGCTGTTTAATTTTTCTGCTTGGTGTTGTTAGCTTACTAACAGTCCTATATGATTGTGGCAGATTAATTGTGAAGATACAAGGTTGTCGTCGAGGGGTTTCCGTGGGAAATGCATCAGCTATGTTGTCTGTTATCATGTGTGCTCTGTTTACCAGGTAGTGACTGATTTGCTTCTTCTGTTCCTTGACATGTGCGGTGATCGGTTTCCTGTCTGTGGTGTCTGCACCTGTGTGTTCTAGCTCTTAAGTTTGATTATGGTTGTGCTGAGTGTACCTAAGCGACACAGTTCTTTGTTAGTTCAGTTAGGTGTTTTTTGCGCTTGTGCTTTTGCAGCAACTAAATCATATGATACTATGGGCTTCAGTCACACTGTACTTTGTGATCCTTATGGTCATGTTTTGTTTGCCAGATTCTTTAGTTTCTTGATGTTACATAAAGTTTAAGGTTTTTTTCTTTAGTTCTTCCAATACAAGAACTCTTTAGCTTGCTGTTTTCTTATCAGGTAATGCACTTCATATTCTCCTAGGTACCCATTATCAATTGAAATGCCATAGCTAATTATGTCATACAATCTTTAATCTCATCAGCCAAAACTGCAGATCAGGTATACCGTAGATTACATTCAGAAGTTTCATGTTCTGGTAGTTTTTATTTTGCCTTGTGTATTGGATCCCATTATAAGGTGTTTGTCTCCCCTGTTTTGTAATTGCATTTTTGTACAGGACGTTGGCATGTTACCATATTCACTAGAGTGCATTAGTTTGACCTGTTGGGACATCACTGTCATTTTTTCTTTGTTGGATGTCCACTACGGCAGCTTATACAAGCTAGATTATTGCATCCTCTCCTCTTAACTGTCTGGCCCTCCCCTCTCTACTGGGATGACAAGGAGAGGTGAACAAATGTTGTTCCTCTTTTCAAGCGTTTCGGTCTAGGCATTGCAGTTTCTCCTCTATTATAATTAGTTGGTCATTTAGTCTTAAAACTGCTTCGTTGTCGAAGTGAGTATTTACCATAGTGGAAAACTATGGAGTGCTATTTTTACAATTACAATGTAAAATTTATAATATTATTTAATACAGAAGTGCAAAGTGGTGCATGATTAAATTCCCCCCTTGCAGGTTAAACTCTCTCTTATTATCTACCACGCCTCTCTCTAAACCATGTGCTTCTGCTTGAATCTCTTCACTGGTTCACGCTGCCTCAGGTAAACCCACCCTCAGTTCTGCTGTATATGCTTGTTTGTTCCCAACAGTATTATCACTTCCTGGCTGAATCAAAAGAACTGGCTTAGATATTCTGTTTTAGTACATACTCGTCCTGTATTATTGTGATTTTCTAAAGGGCTGGCTTGGAAATGTTTGGGGTGCTCTAATTTTCTTTTTCAGATGTATACTTTGCTTCTTGACCATCTTTTGGTATTCCTTGGCCTCTGTCTGTTAGTGCAAATCTTCTTTTGAATAGCCGGGATAGAGTGATAGAAAATATGTCAGATATGCTTGTGGTTGATGGTGTACTTGCAAGTAAAATTTTATGGCTACTAATGCTGGGATTGGTAGTAGACTTCCTTGCTGAACATGAATTTTGGCAGACCTCCAGGGAGCAAGGCATCCCCAGTTTGCTTCCAGAGGGTAAGGCATGGGAAGAGGCGAACCTGCTTGTTCTTCATTGATTCCTAAAAATCAAAACTTCGCTACTTTAGCTTGAGATGCTTTCCCTCGCCAACAACCAGTGGCCGGCGAAGACTCCCGATGGCCAGTGAAGCTAGCGCGAACAAAGATACATGGCTTAGTTTTGAGTTACCGTCAGGTTGAGACCTGAGACCTTCCTCCTCTCACTGGTTCATTGATGATCCAGGCATGCCTTCCTAAAACACCTTTCTTTCCCCTTTTCTTCTCATGTACTCGTTCATTTCGAGGGATATACCAGGAGATAGCTACGTTTTGCATTAATACAAGTATCAGGCCATTTGTGAATCCTTTTGGTTAATAACATTGTCTCCTGGAGGAAGTTTTGGCTAGAGTTATGACAGGTTGCATTATAGGTTTGTGGCATACAGCATGTCCATCACATGTGTACTATATTGCAGCCAGTAACAATAGATTCCTTTTACTTGTTTCGTTTGCAGGTTACTCAAATAGATGTTCTTGCTCATCGTCTGCTCCTCCCTAGAAAGCAGCCGGAGAAAAGATGAAGAATAGCGACAAACCTGCGCACCTCCCAGGTCGCAAACCTGCGCACCTCATCGTCTATATGGCATGAAGTAACGACATACATCTTTTGGTGTCTACTATCTCACTTGTTAAAATTTCTACTGGACCATGGACACCAGTCCTTCACAAGGTGATAATTTACTAACTTCTGTTGAACTCAGTGTTTATTTGTTACACATGTATCTGTCTATGACACGTACTCAATATAATTTTATTCTGCTAGCACTCATGCAATTAACTTTTAGCTAAGTGTACCTGAAATAGGAAGCTAAGAAAGAATAACTCATTTTATTGGATTCAAAATGTACAGTTTTGATATTGTGAAAATGAGCAAGGTACAAGATCTTAATCAAACCTCATCACCATCCCGATTTCGGAAGTATGTGAGTTGGGATCTGCAGTCTTAACACACACTTATTAGTCCCAATATCTTCTACACTATCCAGATTAGTTAATTGGTCATTCAACTAAAAATTTAGATGAATCAATTGATGTTGCCTTGATTGATCGTGTATTTGATTTCTATACATAAACTGCATTGTCAGTTTGCTTCTGTGAATCTATATGCTAAACAAGGATTTGATTCTTCATGCTTCATGTTTGTATGTACTGAATTTTTTGGAGAACAGAATTTCCACGAAAACTAATGGGCTTTGGGTGCGGGAGATATGTGTGTCCGTGTCCGGCAGCGGCATGCGCGATGGTGCTCCCCGGTGCGGTGTGGAGAGGGAGTCAGTGAGCACGACATTGCATTGGTCAGCGGCGGCGTGCCTTGGTGCACAACTATGAGCTGGTTCCCTCCAGCCCTAGGTAATTCTCATCATGGTGTTATGTTCATAGCATCTCATGTTTCTCAAGGTTCCATAATTGTTTGTTAGCAGTTTGCATAAAAAAAGTGTCGTTGGGCCGAAAGCTTAGTTACGTTGTTGCTCCCTTCTCCCTTAAAATGATGCGATACATGCATTGCTTTTAAATTCATCTGTATATTATTACTGAGTTTGGAATTAGAATTTATCTGCCATTTTCAAAGTAAAACTTCCAGTTGTACACAGAATGACAGAAGCAATAAACTTGCAGTTATCATTCGCCCTTACTGCTGAAATGCAGCAAACTACAAGAGCCAAATATCACTGGAGCAACACAGAGAGGAGAAGATAGGCCACAGAGAGGAAAATGATAAATTAATATGTTTAATTTCCTGAACTTAAATTTACATATTTATTAAATGTTTTGAGTCGCTTGTTTTGTACTTGGAGAGGTTTCGCTGTTTGGGGAATCGCAGAGGAAGCTAATTTTGCGATTGTCTTTTTCTTTGGGGAACACAGCGACCTGGAGCTGTGGCAGGATCCGGGGACTCTCAGGTCATACATAGTTGACCTCTTAACTAGATATATGTTTTTCCGGACAGTTTATTTCATATGCTATACACTGATATTTTACTCCACTTCCTACTTGCACTTGAATATGAAATTTTGTTTGGAGTACTAGAGCATGATGAAAATGATAAATTAATATCTGATTTCCTGAACTTAAATTTTCATATTTATTGAATGTTTTGAGCAGCTTGTTTTGTAATTGGAGAGGTTTAGCTGTTTGGGGAATCGTGGAGGAAACCAATTTTGTGATTGTCTTTTTCTTTGGGGAACACAGCGACCTGGAGCTGTGGTAGGATCCGGGCACTCTCAGGTCATACATAGTTGACCTCTTAACTAGATATATGTTTTTCCAGACTGTTTATTTCATATGCTATACACTGATATTTTACTTCACTTCCAACTTGCACTTGAATGGGCAGAAGTTAGCGGGTTTTTGTCATGCGCAGATTTTGTATTATAAGTTTATAACCTTTTAAGTAAATGCCAAAGGTATGAAGCTGTTGTTTACTTCATATATGACTTCTACGGTGGTTTAATATATTTAATTTCTTCCAAATGCTCACAACTGTACCGTGATCATCAGAACTGGTCCATATCGGTTATGGTTAGTTAGTAGAATACAGTTATGATTGTTCCTTGGACGACTCTAACTTTAGAATCGGAGCAGCTATATCATCATTTCTATTATTGATTTGCTACCCTGTAATAGTGAACACAATGATTTTATCAGTCTAGACGCAATGCATACAATGTATTTATGTATGTATAACTAGGCATTAATATATAATGTCTCCACATAACAGTTAGGCAATAATGCATGATATTTCCCTTGGAAATGGTGCGAGGGGCAGGGGGCAAGGAGAAGGATGGGCTTTCAGCTGCATTTTGGGATAGAGAGCAAGAACACTCCATGCATAAATATTGATGTGAGCCGGATTGTCGTTCTATTAAATCATGGTCCATCTAAATAAGTATGTATTGAAGCTTATACTACAGCTCGTGTAAATAATAAAGTTCTTTCAAATAATGATGCAATCGTGTTTTACGTTCTCTTGTGGGCCCTTTTGTTTTGGACATGCCAGCAGTTAGTGGATCAGACCGTATTTCACTTTAGTGGTGCCCTGGCCTCTGTAATTTTGCGCTACTCCACCATTTATTATTACAAGAATACAATTTTGAGGACACATAAGTCTGAATAAACTAAAGGAAATAGTAAGCATATCTATCTATACTTAATAATAAAAGTATTAAGTCTTCTGCGGTTTGGTTTGGTACGTCATTGAAATTACTCTTCAAGTTATACATAATTATCCACCTATGCCATCCGTAAGTTATAAAAAACGATTCAATCCAAACGTTTTCTTCCTTTCATGGCCCGTCCGTCCCGTGTCGCATTGGTTTCGTATCCGTCCGTTAGTTTCGTTTCGTCCGTCACGCTTGTAAGTTGTCCGTGTGGTGTACGTGTACTACCGATCGAAAACCAGTATAAAAACTGGATCGAAAAGTCGAAACAAGAATTAGCTAGGCAACCGCCAGAACGCTCGATCTGCCCGCTCCCTTTGTTTGCTCGCCGATCGAGAAGTTGAAACCGGTGCTAGAATTGGAGGCTGATAGACGAGGACGAGAAGTTCAAAGACCTAGCGACCAAAAAATCTGACGCCAAGCCTTGCCCGCCCATAGCCATGACTCTTCTTGCGCCGTTGGTTGTCTTCGCCGGCTGTGGGCTGCCTTGTCCGACGATGTACTAGACGTCATGTACTTCGGAAGATTCCTGTCCATGCATGGAGGAGAGCTGGGGAGCAGAGACCGACGAAGAGGACGAGGATGCAGCGTAGATTGGCAAGCCACATGATGCGGGGAGCTGGAGCAACCGGCCAGCTAGAAGCACAGGCCGAGGTGACCCACCGGCTGGTCGATGCAGGGACACCGCTACTGCATGTCGCTGTCGGGCGCCTCAGATGAAGAGGAGCATGGCGTACTCGGTGGCACCCAACACCTTCTAAGAGGTATACTACCCTCCTCCACTCCTTCATACATTGCATTTTTTCATCTCTTTTGATTATGGACGCCTCGTGATTAGTAGGCATAGAGCCAAGATAAGAAGAACGGTCAAGGATTCACAAGCATTAATAGTATATCTTGATTTCTGTGCAAGTAGTAATAAGAACTTCAGTTAGTGCAAACACTGATTTTTTGACATACAAATTAAAAATAAAAAAGTAGATCGAATACTTGGGTTAGGTTTATGCGGGTTGATCGATTTTAGGCCAAATTTGGGTCGCATTGATATTTTTGTTCAAATGTTCAGGGGATACTCACCGATAAAAAGAGTCTAATTTCGAGTGGTCAATGGTGTCATTAGGAGAAAAAAGAGGTTAGGGAGTTTTAAACCTTCTTTTAGCCACACAAGTATTCTAAGGGTAATGTAAAAAAAAGGGACACTTGATGGGTAAGTACATGTAAAAAATGATTTGTACCGTAAAAAATATATTCGAGAAACAACAACTATATATAGATGACAAATGCTCACCCCGTCTGTGCTCGACTGCTCGGTGCTCACCGCGCAGACAGGTGCCCATGCTCCGGCTCTCGCTGCACCTACCACTGTGGTATCGGAGAGGCCGATGCATGTGGGCGTAAATCTTTTTTTATTTAAAAAACAGGAGATATCTCCCGGCTCCAACTAAAAAGCCCAAAGCAAGCGAATTTAACAAAGTTCAGAGGATCTCTTGAAAGAGGCACACCAAAGAGGAAACAAAAAACTACAAATTTTCTAAAACAGAACATAAACAACGACACACAAGGCAGGTTGAAGCCAAGCCCATACGGTCGTGAACGACAAAGGAGATTGGTTTATCAAAAGCTCAACGTGTCATGCACAACTACATAGAAGTACACATGTTTAGTTAACAAACCCGTTGCAACGCACGGGCACGTTTGCTAGTAAATATCAATAGGCTAAGGCCTTTGATTCATGGGGTAAAAAAAGTAAAGGGATAGGAAATGTGTAGGATTGGGATTGTCGGGGATGTAATCCCCGGTACCCCAAAATCATGAGTTGGTTGTGTTAATAAGAAAGATAAAAGCAGGAATTAAATAGATAAAAGATAAGGAAAAAGGCGAAGAACGCGTTCTGGGCCGGATTTGGCTGTCCCTGACCGACATACGCATCATTCAACTCGGAAGGCCCGAGTTGTGACTTACCTCGGCAGCACAAGGCCTGCTCATCTCGGGCGGGCCGGATATGCACTCCGGCTGGGCCGAGTTTTCCTCTCGGCTGGGCCGAGGTCACTCTCCGGTCCGGCTGGGCCGAGTCTCCCTCTGACTCGGCTGGGCCGAGTCTTCCTCCGACTCGGGCGGGCCAAGTCTCCCTCCGACTCGGCTGGGCCGAGTCATCCCTCCGGGATCCAGCTGGGCCGTGGCGGGTCACCAGGATTCGGCTGGGCCGGATCAGCTATACCCGGTTGGGCTGAGTCTTCGCCTCCCCGATGGGCCGTGTCATCTGTGACCCGGTTGGGCCGGGATCACCAGGCCGGCGTCGATCGCTTCCCTGACCGAATCGTCACCAGGCCGGCATTGATCGATAGCTCCTCTGCCGAGTAAACTCCGGGTCGGCATCGCTAACTCCATCCACCGCCGAGCCAGCCGTATGTCGAGACACGGGACTCCCCTGCCGAGTCAAGCAGCGGGTCGGCATCCTGGATTGCCCCGAGGCTAGCGTGCCTCACCGACATGTACAAATATCTGCCACTGCTTCCCAGCGGATAAGATCATTGACGAGGAGACGCTGAGGACACGGACCAGAAGACAATGACTTCTGTAGGCATGCTTTGCGCTGTTGGGAAACAGTCTGATTAGACCCCAGTAGTCACGTCAATAAATAGAGATTCTTGTCCCCTTGTCTCTGGCTTGTCCCCTGGGCTCTGCCTTTATAAAGAGCACCAGGGAGAGGAGACGGGGGACGGGAGAGGCAGCCTCCTTAGCTCATTTCTCCCCTGCGTTCCCTGCTAGCTCCTTTCTCAGTAGGAGCTTTGTGCTGCATAGCTTAGGATAGAAATACAGCTCGAGGAGCACTTTTGTAATACGATTCGATACACAAATATAGTCAGACAAGCAGGAGTAGGGGTTTTACCTCCTCACGAGGGCCCCGAACCTGGGTAAATCGTGTGTGTTCGTGTGTGTTCGTGTGTTTTCCTTCACACAATCCCTCCCCGAATCCTCTAGCGTCCAATCGGCCCCACATCTCAAGCCATCCTATGGCATCTGCCGTGACACCACCACGACAGTTGGCGCCCACCGTGGGGCTGGTAGTGGCGCTAGCTGGGCTAATTTCGGACGGGACCTCCTTCATCGACTCCGGCGAGCACCTCGCGTGGCGGCGCGGGGTTTCCGCTCGCCGGGCCGCTTCTTCAAGTTCTTCATCACCCGCGCCAACGTCGTCAACAAATCTCAGGGGAGACACGGTCGGCTGGCCGTGCCTCTAGCTTGCCCGGTGGCTCTGCGTCAGCACTGCCGCTGCGCTCGCAGGCCTCTCAGGCACTGTCAACTCGGACGGGATCTTCTTCAGCAACTCGGGGACTCGGCATCACCATTGTTCCCCGAGCTCGAGCTTGCTGCTATAAGCAGCGGCAGGCGCAGCCTACAGCAGCCAACATCGTCAACGGATCCCGGTTAGTTGATCCCGAAAAATACTCGGGGACTGCCCCTCGTGCCTTGCTAAGTTGTTTTTCTCGGGAGCCAAGTGTCTTGATCCGGGAACTGCCTAGTCGGTGTTTTACAGTTTCTCCTAGATAAGTGAGGTAACTCGGGGACTCGGTTGAGTCCAGTTTTGCATCCTAGTGAATGATACAGTTGCTAGATTAACTTTCCAATGCATGTTATGGTTTATGGCGTCCGGTCAGTGGACTCGCTACTCTCTTTGAATGGTTATGATACGTATGCTGGAGCTAGTTTACCTCTGCTGGTAGATCTGGTACTCCGGTAAAATATTCTTTGTGTATATATGTGTGCCGGACTAACATTGAAGGGTGGAATTGATTTTGCTGAAAAACGTTCGTTATCCGGTCACGCCGGAAATCCGGGTCATGCTCCAAATCTGGGTCATCCAGAAATCCGGGTCATACTGGTATGCTGGTGATTCAAACCGAGATATCAGTGGATCCGGCTGACATATAAATATCCATGCCGGCATCAACATCTTGTTCGACTGCTCCAACAACATTGCCCACTTCTCCTAGACAAGAAAAGTTACTCGGGGACTCGGTTGAGTTCGAATCTGCCTCCTCATATTTAATCTTGCTGCTAGATTCAGTTTCCGGCACATGTCAGGTTAATTTCATTTTGTTAATAGAACTACTGCTCGCGTTAAATATTCAGTATATATATGTTTGGGCTAATATAGTACAGAGGTGCTGGATTTACCGGATTATTATTCATCACAACAATCATGGCATTATCGGCATTCCCAAATCACCGTTTATGTCGGTTCAGCTTATTCGGACAATCATCGACATTGGTTTGCTGAATCGTAAATAGCATAGCGTCCCGACATATCACATATCATCCCGACATATCATATGTCGGCAAACCAAAGTATCACAGCGCAATATCTCCAGATCGTCGTTTATGTCAGTTCGCCAAAATATCAGGGCATCCTGCAATATCTCGAATTGCCGTTTATTTCGGCTTGCCAAAATATCACGGCATTTATCTCATATCGACAGGCGTCTCACAAATCTATGTCGACTTTACCGATTATCATGATTCTTCAACTATCCGAGTTTATCAGAATATCATAGCATCAATATCTCAGTGTGTCGAATCAAAAAATATCTAAAACTCACCGAGTGTTACGTGTTGAGAAATATCTCAACTCGTCATCTGACAAGTGCCCATGAAGGCAGAATGTCAGATTCAGCCGAGGACGGCTGTATGTTGTTCCCGCTCTTGCTGCCGACATACAATTTCGGTAAACGCCCAAGAAGGCTAGAAACCGATATAAAATATGCCCAAGCAGGCTGTATGTCGGTCCAGCTCTTGCTGCCGACATATGATTTTGATATACGCCCAAGAAGGCTAGAAACCGGTATAAAATATGCCCAAGCAAGTTATATGTCGGTCCAGCTCTTGCTGCCGACATATCTATGAGGTAAAAGTCCAGAGTGGCAGAAACCGACATAAGAAATATGCCCACGTAGGCTAAGCGGCCATGTTGGAAGCATCCGACAATGTCAGCAGAGATATCTATGTCTGGCCATGCCCATGCCTTCAACACGTTTCCAATGCAAAATGTCCATCTCGTTGTTGATTCGGGTGAGCTCGGTCAACCGGATGTCACGTTTGGCCTGGAGGGCATGGCTAGGGAATCGACATATAATGGTGCCTATAACGGCAAAGACATTTCTTTCATGGAGATTTTGGTGTTGGCTATTTATCTTTGTAAGTCTGTGCGCGACTCTACGAGTCCCCCGCAGACTCGGGGACTAGTGTCGGGGATGTAATCCCCGGTACCCCAAAATCATGAGTTGGTTGTGTTAATAAGAAAGATAAAAGCAGGAATTAAATAGATAAAAGATAAGGAAAAAGGCGAAGAACGCGTTCTGGGCCGGATTTGGCTGTCCCTGACCGACATACGCATCATTCAACTCGGAAGGCCCGAGTTGTGACTTACCTCGGCAGCACAAGGCCTGCTCATCTCGGGCGGGCCGGATATGCACTCCGGCTGGGCCGAGTTTTCCTCTCGACTGGGCCGAGGTCACTCTCCGGTCTGGCTGGGCCGAGTCTCCCTCTGACTCGGCTGGGCCGAGTCTTCCTCCGACTCGGCTGGGCCGTGCTCTCTCCAACCCGAGCGGGCCAAGTCTCCCTCCGACTCGGCTGGGCCGAGTCATCCCTCCGGGATCCAGCTGGGCCGTGGCGGGTCACCAGATTCGGCTGGGCCGGATCAGCTATACCCGGTTGGGCTGAGTCTTCGCCTCCCCGATGGGCCGTGTCATCTGTGACCCGGTTGGGCCGGGATCACCAGGCCGGCGTCGATCGCTTCCCTGACCGAATCGTCACCAGGCCGGCATTGATCGATAGCTCCTCTGCCGAGTAAACTCCGGGTCGGCATCGCTAACTCCATCCACCGCCGAGCCAGCCGTATGTCGAGACACGGGACTCCCCTGCCGAGTCAAGCAGCGGGTCGGCATCCTGGATTGCTCCGAGGCTAGCGTGCCTCACCGACATGTACAAATATCCACTGCTTCCCAGCGGATAAGATCATTGACGAGGAGACGCTGAGGACACGGACCAGAAGACAAGGACTTCTGTAGGCATGCTTTGCGCTGTTGGGAAACAGTCTGATTAGACCCCAGTAGTCACGTCAATAAATAGAGATTCTTGTCCCCTTGTCTCTGGCTTGTCCCCTGGGCTCTGCCTTTATAAAGAGCACCAGGGAGAGGAGACGGGGGACGGGAGAGGCAGCCTCCTTAGCTCATTTCTCCCCTGCGTTCCCTGCTAGCTCCTTTCTCAGTAGGAGCTTTGTGCTGCATAGCTTAGGATAGAAATACAGCTCGAGGAGCACTTTTGTAATACGATTCGATACACAAATATAGTCAGACAAGCAGGAGTAGGGGTTTTACCTCCTCACGAGGGCCCCGAACCTGGGTAAATCGTGTGTGTTCGTGTGTTTTCCTTCACACAATCCCTCCCCGAATCCTCTAGCGTCCATCGGCCCCACACCTCAAGCCATCCTATGGCATCTGCCGTGACACCACCACGACAGGGATGTCCTGCCAAGTTGAATCCTATGGACAAAGGAACTCTCACAAATGGTTGTTTGATTACAATGAAGGAAACGTTGTCTTCTCGTAGGAATTTTCCATGAACTCTGACTTCATGTATTTTTTCCTGTGAAAACACACTACCGAATTCCTATAGGAATAGTTCCTACAGGATTAGTTCCCGTGAATCAAACGGGCTTGAAAGGGAAAAATCCAGAGGGTCCCAATCCTATGAAAATCCTGTAAAGATCCTACGAATCAAAGAGGACCTAAAGGATTAGGCATAAAAACTGTAAAGTAACCACTGAACTTAGGTATTTAATAGGTATTTAATCACTCGCTTTTAATGTTTATAGTCTACGAAATAACCATGCTACCGGTGATTGCAAATTATAGATATTCTTCTTCCACACTTTAATATCATTTGTGGTCCAAAAATAAAATACAAAATAATTGCACCCAACTTACATATGGTCAATGATTATTTTCTTATAAAAACAAATCTATATCTAATCTAACTATATATAATAATAAAAGCACTAAGGTTTATTTCCTCCTAATTCTTGGTACGTTTTTGGTTCATTTCGTCCGTCACGTCGTATCGTATGCAGATTCTGTTCGTACGATGTAGGCGTTGTTTCTTTGTCCGTCTGGCGTACGGTGCATCGGCCCGGCCCAGCCAATCGATTTGGCCTACAACCATTACAACTCTTTTTTTTGCGAATCACCGATTACAACTCGTGTAGGTGCACCGTGTTCATAACCAAAAACTGAACCAACCAAGCGCCGACGAGAGAAGAAAACCAGAAACACAGCTCTGCACCGGTCTTGGCGGTGGTCTGGATCTCGTCCGCTGGAATCGGCCACCTTGGGGAACTTGCTGGGAGTGGTAAGGCAAGTCGGGCTGCTCCGACACCTGCTTGGACCTGCAGGCGAGCGTGTGAAACACGAGGATCGGTGCCGGCGAGGTCTTAGGCAGCGTCAGCGTCAGCGTCGGCGTCCGCGCTGGTTCGCGACTTCAAGGCGGAGCTCGCCGAGCTATCCTCCGTCGAGAGACCCACATCTTCGAGCATCACTAGTGGAAAAATAGCCTATTGTCCCGGTTGGTTTGGGCCATTGGTCCCGGTTCCCCAACCGGGACTATCCAATCGGGACGAATGCTAGTCCCGGTTGGGACACCAACCGAGACGAATGGGGGGGCACGTGGCCCGGCCACAGGCAGCAGGGGCGGAGGCTTTGGTCCCGGTTCGTATTACGAACCGGGACGAAAGCCCCGGGGCTTTCGTCCCGGTTCGTAATACGAACCGGGACTATTGTCCCGTCAGATTTTACTTTTTCCAAAAATTTCAGAAAATTGTTTAAATTTATAAAATAAATAATGCTTATTCTGTAATTCATAAAAATATGAATAAAATACCAAAATGTTCAGAAAAATAAGACCTATTTGATTATGAAAAATGCATGCATGTTTAAAAAACTTAAATTAAATATTTCTTAGAACTACAAAAATGCCACTACTAGTTAAATAAGAGGAACCACTATTACACATCATCGCCACGAATATATATATTACACACATCTCATTCGTCGTCCTACATATATACATCTCTTTTACACTCTCACTATTTAATTTCAACCTTACAGTAGTATTCTCCTTTCGGATCTAGGACCTCTGCAAGTAAGAATCCGGCAATTTCCTCTTGAATTGCTCGTATGCGATCGTGTGGTAGAAGGCCATCCCGCAACCGTTCGATCTAATTAAAAAAGGGTCAATATATATGAATGAAAGTAAACAGAATTGATGGCAATAAACTAAGATTATGAATATTGCATACGCACTTCAAGTTGTTCTAAGATTCTGCCCTTCTCACAGCACGTCTGACGAATGAACTCGCAGACGTAGTATCCACATAAATGATTCCCACTTCCCTGGCTCAAACACTTTACGGGAACAGAGTTCAATCAAAATAATAATCAAGAATGGTAATGGTATTGAACTAGAATCAAAGAGATGCGCGGATCTAGATAGTAGTACTTACATTTATTGGTTTAAATGTAAGCTCCTCCGCCCATTCACCCCTAGCCCTGGCGGTGAATCGTTTCCAAGCCCTGCCCGGCAAAGAAAATGAATAAAGGAGTTATATATTAATTACTTGCTATCAGTAAATGAACGGAAAGTTGCCGATAATGCCATAATGATTGAAATTACCTCTGGAGGCATTCCTGCATGTCCGCCCACTTCTCAAGGGGTTTATGTAAGGAGTCCATGACTTGTACTACTCCTTTGTCAGGCATAATGATTAGCAGAATAAAGTGGAAGCTGCGCACGCATAAGTCATCAATTATACACTTAACATCGAGAAATTAAGCGAAATAAAATATGTAGAAGACAGTAACACTTACTTGAAGTTGTAAGGAAATAATATTTCTCTTTTGATTTCGTTGAACCGTAACGCATTTACCAAGTTATTCTCGGTTTCGTCGTAAAAATCAAGGAGACTTTTTTCATGAACGGTATTTGGATCAACGAACCCAATGTCATAGATTTGTCCTCTTTTGCATTGGAGAATCTTCATTCTGCATAATTAATATAGTGATAAGTAAGATTATAAATGCAATGAACGAGGTGAGCTAGGTAGAGACTTAACTACAGAAATAATACTTACAGACAATAGGCGCTGATGATAGCTTTGTCAAGGGCTGCTTGTTGGTATAACTGAAATAATTCACAAAATTCAATCATTACGTGGTCATCTCCATGCCCGTAATGCTCGTTCTTATATCCCACGTAGATCCAATTTTCCCCTTTCTTTGAGGCTGCCATGTACCAACTATGCAATCTTCGCATTTTTGTTGGTAGATCTTTGACTAACTCAGATTTGACGAGAGGATGCCCGTGCCGGTATTTGTATTTTGGAACTATTTCTTCGTGGAATTGTAATTGGTCTAAGTACTCAGCAATAGACAAGCCGTGAGCAGCGGCTGCTTCTCCGTACGTTGCAACAAACTCAGGATCGATGCCGACCGCAGGTTTGCTCGACCCCACCTTGGTATCGGAAAACACTTTGAGCGGGGGGCACGATTGTTTTTGCTGTTCTCCTAGCTGGGCAACTGTCTTCCGGCTTGCACTAATACTCTTCGACCGCTGTTTATTTGCCCGAACCGACTTGAGAATAGAGCGGTCATAGTCTGGTGTCAGCTTTGGCGGGGGTTGGGCATATTTTTCAGCATTTTCACGACAGCGGCATGTTCTTCTGGGGTGTCGGGGAACTCTGGCGCTTTCGCCTTCTTTACCTTCAAGTTAGCAAACCACTTATCCGTTTCCCCTTTTGCGATCGCCTTATTTTCCTCCACCGTATAGTCATAAGGTCTCTTGGCAAGATTCTTATGAGGTACTTTTGGGAGGGGTGACCTTGAACGTTTCGGTGATCGGTTACGACTCCTTGTAGTACCAGCAGTGGTACGCTGAGCCTGAGACGACTGACGCGGCGGCGAAGACGACTGCTCTGGAGACTGGTGAGGCGGCGGAGACGGCGCCTGAGGCGGCGGCGGTGGAGAGTGGTGAGGCGGCGGAGACGGCGCCTGAGGCGGTGGAGAGTGGTGAGGCGGCGGCAGTGGAGAGTGGTGAGGCGGCGGAGGCGGTGGAGAGTGGTGAGGCGGTGGCGGTGGAGAGTGGTGAGGCGGCGGAGGCGGCCAGTTTGGAAGCACGATGAATTCCTTTGGCCATAGAATAGTCCCTTTCCTGGCTTCTCCAAGTTCAACCACCTCCCCATCTTCACCTGCAGGGTGTTCCAGCTTCAGCTCCTCAAATCCTTTACTAACTTCATCCACCCCGACAATAGCGTAGCCATGAGAAACCGGGGAGCAATGGAAAGTTAGTGTAGGTCCAATTGGTACGGCATAGCCGACCGCCACCTTCATGGTTATGTTGAACACTTTCACATGTAGCTCACAAGGTGTGCTCTCCGTGATATCATCCACTGGGTAGCGACGAAGAGCATCCGTCATCAGTGCATCATCATCACCAGCCGGGACCATGCTCGAAGCCACGCTGCTTTTCCGATATGATGGGTCGGTAGCATCGACTGCAGCTTCTACAACGTGCTGCTGAGATAGGCCGGCAGTGCCTTGCTGGCTAAGTTCGTTAATTTGATCCTGCTGCCGCTTCATTTGATCCTGCTGCCGCTTAATTGTTTCTTCTATATTACGCAGCCGGTCTGCAGCAGCGATTGCTTCCCTTGCCTCCCTTTCCTTTCTCCTCTGATGACTTTTATCGGGAAATATTTTCCTTTCCACGGGAAACCCATGTACCCACGGCTTGGAGCCTTTGGTGCCTCGTGTTCGTCCATCATGTTCTTTATTCCCAAGGGCGCGTGAAAGCTCGTCAACCTCTCTATCGGGACGGAACCGTCCCTCTTCAACATCCTTGTATGCTTTCCTAATTTCTTCGATGGGTAGTAGGGGATTATCCTTGTGTCTTCTGGTATATATGCACTTTCCTTCTGCGTCCAATGTGCCCCCATGCCCGTAAAACCAATTTCTTGTCCGTTCGGTCCATCCTTCTTTTATAGGCTCTGGAACGATCCCTTTAGCCAGCAGGTCGGCCTCAAGTTTGTCCCACTTAGGCATGGAACAGGCGTAGCCAGCAGCCCCCATAGTATGGTGGTACTTCTTTTTAGCAGCATTTGCCTTGTTTATTGCAGACTTTAACTGAGCTTCCTCTGATTTCTTGTAATTCACAAAATCTTCCCAGTAGTCTCTTATCTTCTCATACCCGTGATCGAAATCCGGAGTTTTATCTTTCAAGATATAGTCGGTGACCAATCTTTTCTTAAATTTGTTGAATAGCTCGGCCATCTTCTTAAGAGCCCACGCCTTGACTTTATCTACTAGAGCTTTTTTTTGGGCATCCATCTCCTCCTCATCTGGCTCCCCCTCCTCTGGATCCACCTCTGGCAACGGCAAGGTGAAATTAACCATGACCTTTTGAAAAAGGCGTCTTTTGCCTTCGGGGCCGATATAGCTAACTTTAGGATCCCTTGGCTTATTCCATTCTCGGATGGTGATCGGGACGTAGTCCCTAACAATAACACCGCATTGCTTCACAAATTTTTGTCTAACATCAATTGGAGCAATGGGTTCGCCGTCTGCAGCGACTTCTTCGATCCTGTAGCGGACATTGTCCTGCAACTTTTTGGTTGGGCCTCGTTTTGTCCTCACAGAGGATTTGCTCGATCCGGATGGCTAAAAGAAGAAAGACCGTTAATATGTGTATATGGACAACAGAGGCTAAATTAATTAATATAAATATATATATGCACCTCGTCGGAGTTTGTAATAATCAATGTTGCACCGGAGCCGCCGGCTTCTGCCTTGTCGGCTTCTCCCTCATCGGAGATGCCGAGTTCGGCCTCTTTCCAGGCGTTGAGAGACTCATCCCCCTCACCGGAGTCATTCAGAAAGTGACTTGTTTCATCATCGCCGCAGATTATATCCTCGAGGATATTTTCCTCAATTTCATCTCTGCCGTGTGGTTCCATAGTTTCTGCAAAATACGAAAGTTATTTTCGGAGCCGTCTCTGCCGTGTCGTTCAGAAAACTTGTAGGGATAGAATGGTACTACAAGGAAAGGCGCGCGTTGCTGCGCCTGTTGTTTCTAAGCGTCGTCATGGTGATACATTTTTATGAACATGTGTGATTTATGCTCATCGTCGGCACTTAGGTGACTAAATCGTCGATGACCTAGCTCATCGATTTCATCCCCCGCAACACGGTAAAAATGTCGCGGTAAATCACTCCTCACAAAATGAAACACTTAGCACATTCGTGGTTTGTCGAGTTTTGACTGAAATTTACATCACTAAATAAAAATCAACATCGCTACATCACTGAAATTTGCACTAGCTAAATATTACATATGCGAGGATGATCCACTAAATAAAAATCATCACAGATCAATTTTGCAATTATCATGTTCTATGTCCAGACCAAGTTTACAAACTCTAAACTCCAAGCAACTAGGTATCACAGATCAATTTTGCAATTATCATCGGATACTTTATATACACTAACCGCTGTCACATATCACAGATCAATTGCAAAAAATTATTGACAGTAAATAAGTTATTGCTCAATATCATTTCCTATTTTAGCTATTGAAAATAACCATACATGATATTTTATATAGCATATAATAACGTTAAATTAGCTATATATTGATCGATATCATTTCCTTTCACATTGTGTGACTATCTATGAAACAATAGAAATTGGTAAACTAAAATTGCTAATTAAATTAAAATTGCTAAACTAGCATTGCTAAACTAGAATGGCTAATTAAACTAAAATTGCTAAAGTAAAATTACTAATTAAACTAAAATTGCTAAAGTAAAATTGCTAAACTAGAATTGCTAATTATACTAAAATTGCTAAACTAAAATTGAAAATGGCAAACTAGAATTGGTAAACTAAAATTGCTAAAGTAAAATTGCTAATTAAACTAAAATTGCAAAAGTAAAATTGCTAATTATACTAAAATTGCTAAACTAAAGTTGCTAATTAAACTAAAATTGCTAAAGTAAAATAGATAATTAAACTAAAATTTCTGAAAACCTAACAATGCTAACAATTTGCTAAATTGCAATGCCCTAAAAAAATACAAAAATACTAACAATATCTAAAAACCTAACCTAGCTGACAATGTCGGCGAGGAGAGGCGGCCGGCGAGGAGGCAATCGCCGACGAGGAGGAGCGGGGCGCGGCACGGGCCGGCGAGGAGGAGGCCGCCGGAGAGGAGGAGGCGGCTGGAGAGGAGGAGCAGGGCGAGGGGCGCGGCGTGGGCCGGCGAGGAGGAGGCGGCCGGAGAGGAGGAGCGGGGCGAGGGGCGCAGCGTGGGTCGGCGAGGAGGAGGCCGGCGAGGAGGAGGCGGCTGGCGAGGAGGCGACGGCCGACGGGGAGCAGCGGGCCAAGGGGCGCGGCACGGGGCCGGCGAGGAGGAGCGCGGGGCGAGGGGCGCGGCGCGGGCCGGCGAGGAGGAGGCCAGCGAGGAGGAGGCGGCCGGCGAGGAGGCGACGGCTGATGAGGAGGAGCGGGCCAAGGGGCGCGGCGATGGTCGGCGGCGACAGCCTGACGGCGTGGTTTCGGTCCTTAGCGAATTTTGGATGGATTGGGGAAGGAGAAGGGCGCGCAGTTATGTAGCAGGACTCATCCGTCCCGGTTGATGCCACCAACCGGGACCAAAGCCTCATTCGTCCTGGTTCGTGGCATGAACCGGGACCAATGCCCTGAAAATTTAATGCCCTGGCGCGAACCGGGACCTTTCGTCCCGGTTCTTCTTATAAACCGGGACCAATGAGTCCTTTTTCAATTTTTTTTCAAACTTTTCAGTTTTGAATGTTGTTCCCCGCCTTTTTTATTCTTATTAAGGTGTTTGAATATGAATTTCAAATGGTTTTGAATTTGAAAAGACTTTCAACATGAAAAGTGTTTAAATTTGAATAAATAATTCAAAACCATTTTCTGTTTTATATAATAGTTATTCTATCTATACAAACTATTAACCATTTTGTCATTTTTTTTAAGATTAGAGGTGAATTCATTTAAGTAATTTTTTTGGAATGTGAACTTAATTAATTCATTAAACTGATAAATTCAATATATTTTCATATGTTTGTCAGAAAAATGAAATTAAAATATCAAATTGTTGATAAAAATGTAATCTATCTATTTATGACCAATTCATTTTTTTGAGATTATAGGTGAATTCATTTAATTACAAAATTTGGAATTTGAACTCCATTAAGTTATTAATTAATTTTATAAATTCAATATATTTTCATATGTTTATCAGAAAAATGAAATTAAAATATCAAATTGTTGATAAAAATGTAATCTATCTATTTATTTAATTTATATCTATTGAATTAATTTATATATATTGAATTAATTCATATCTATTGATTTAATTCATATCTCACTAAACAGTACATAATGGCAACTGTGGATCCTTCAGGTAATCGACCGGATACGGTACAGAATGACAACAGTGGATCCCAAATATTTTGCATACATATGCATGAATATCACATACATATCTGGAAGTCGATAGTTTAGGTCGCAAGTTTTCAAAAGCAAGTAGTAACCTAAACTATGATCACATAAAAGAGAACTGCAATGGTGATCACATACTCTGAAACTAACTTCGACGGTGTATTTGATACGGTACAGAATGACAACAGTGGATCAATTGTCCTAACAATCTTAGTCATACTCCTGCCTAGGCCTATAATACTCGTACTCGTAGTCGCCGTCATCGTCGTCGTCGCTGTCATCGTACTCATACGGCGCTCGTGGCTCGAACCTCGACGGGTGAGCACCCCCGGACTGCATGTTAGGGTAGCGTAGGCGGGGGTTATCGCCAGCCATGATGTAGTTCATAACGCCCTGGAGAGTCCGGCCAGCCCACCACAGCTGACGGCCGGCCTCGTTGAAGTCCGAAGGAGGAGGGCCATCCCCCTCGTACCAGGCGAGCGCCCTCTCACGCCGATTGATAAAGAAGGCTTCCCAAGTCGGGCGGTAGTCGGGATGCCAGCCTGGATCCATCCGCTGCTCCGGTGTGAGTTCGAGGTAGTAGTGGTTCGTGATGGCCGCCCGGCGCGCCACACCTTGAGGGACAGGAGGGACCGGCACGCCTCCGGCGCTCAGCCTCCAGCCGGCGGGGACGCGGTAGCCGGGCGGGCAAGGGTAGTTCGAGGCGGAAAGCTCCTCCGCCTGACGGTAGGTTAGTACGGTGGAAGCCATGGAAGAGTGATTAGGTTGCAGATATGAGTTTAGATGTGATATATATAGTGAGAAATTGCGGGAAGACGAAGGCGGAAAGCGGTGGAAGAAGCACACGGATCGTGTGTTTTCCTTCGAGCGCTTGTGAGCCGTTGGATCAGAGTTGTGTTTCTTTCGAGTGCTTGTGAGCTGTTGGATCGTGTGCACACGGATCGTGTGTTTCTTTCAAGCGCTTGTGAGCTGTTGGATCAGGGCCTTTAGTACCGGTTCGTGTTACCAACCGGGACCAAAGGGTCTTTCGTCCCGGTTGGAGGCACCAACCGGGACTATAGGCCTACCCTTTCGTCCCGGTTTGTGTTACCAACCGGGACTAAAGAAGCACACGGATCGTGTGTTTCCTTCGAGCGCTTGTGAGCCGTTGGATCAGGGGTTTGTTTCTTTAGAGCGCTTGTGAGCTGTTGGATCGTGTGCACACGGATCGTGTGTTTCTTTCAAGCGCTTGTGAGCTATTGGATCAGGGCCTTTAGTACCGGTTCGTGTTACCAACCGGGACCAAAGGGTCTTTCGTCCCGGTTGGAGGCACTCAAAAAATATTTCCTTCTCTGCTTTCGTAAGAGCGTAGCTGCTTATGTAATAACGCCCTTTATCCGTATGCTTGTTGTTTGGGTCTTTCATACGCTGCTGGTCCTCCCTTGCTTCCGGTGTATCTTTTGTCTTCCCATACACACCGAGGAAGCCTAGCAGGTTTACGCAAATATTCTTTGTCACGTGCATCACGTCGATTGAAGACCGAACCTCTAGGACTTTCCAATAGGGTAGCTCCCAAATATATATTTCTTCTTCCACATGGGCGCGTGTCCGGTAGCGACGTCTTTCGGAACAGAATGACCGCCAAGACCCTTTCCAAAGATTACTTCTATGTCCTTGACCATACCAAATATAGCATCACCATCAGGGAGCTTAGGCTTATTCCGGTGATCTGCCTCACCATTGAAATGCTTGCCTTTCTTTCTTACGGGGTGACTGCCTGGAAGAAATTGACGACACCCAAGGTACACGACCTTTTTACATTTTTCCAAATATGTACCTTTAGTCTTATCTAAACAGTGCGTTCATGCGTTGTATCCCTTGTTTGACTGTCCTGAAATGTTACTAAGAGCAGGCCAATCATTGATGGTTACGAACAGCAACGCTCGTAGGTCAAATTCCATCTGTTTGTGCTCATC